>PVJH01045962.1:0-12101 GCA_004026705.1 Nesogale talazaci | reverse complement strand
GAAGTGGTGTTCCTCTAGCTCACAGGGACACTGTGCTGCAGCTACTTTGGCGAGTGGTGTCTGAGATCTCTTACACTCCCTCTATGGAGAGTGTTCATCTAAGGTGCAAGGAGTGGTCACTTCTGCTCTGGAAGAAAGAAAGATGGAGAAAACTGTAGATGCATGGAATCCGAGAGACCATGCAGACCTCAGTCTCCAGGTTCCCAGAGACCAAGAGAACTAACAAGAGGGGGCCCAGTGACCAGGCCAACTCCTCTGACATCTTTCACATGCGAAGTTCCTAGAGAGAGTGGGAGAGAACGATTCCACAGCCCTGAAGACCTGTTGAGAAAGACCAGGCTTCCTGGTGGGTGACAGACCAGTAGAACCCTTGAGTTGACAGCCCTGCGTCATCCTTCAGCTCTGAAAAGGAGCTCAGCCTCACGACTCAGTTTTCAGCCAAACGACAGTGAGGTCTGGCAGGGGCCACAATCCCTCTGGAGCCATCAGCCAGGTGAGATGAAAAGAACAGCGTGTGCCCAGAGACAAAGCCCAGAAGGGTTCATGAAGGAGGAGGAGTGGGGACAGAAAACCCAGGGAGGAGGTGGGGTGAAGAGTGTGGCACTGTGGGGATCGTAATGGTGGTCGTTACACCATCTCCTGTCAACCTGAGGGCATTGAGAGTGAAGGGGTGGAGTCTGGCCTGCCCATCAAGTCACAGCCTGATGGTGGCACCTTGTGGGTCTGGCCTTCTCATGAGGATCCTGGGAGCTTCCTCTCTTCTGGCATCAGAAGAGGTGGGCTTCTCTCTCTCTCTTTCTCTCTGCTTTCACCACCGGCCACACACCCCCCCACACACACACACACACATTGGCAAGTCACGTGAAGCCCTGTTGAGAAGCTGGAGGAGCCATGTGGAGACCCGTGGTGCTCAGACGCTTCCACCATTACTGGATCCACAAGACTTTGCACCCACCGGCCTGTGGTCTTCCCATATTCAGCACTATCGCATGTGCTGCGTGAGTCTGAAGAGGAATTTAAAGACCAGTATCAGACCTATGGGCTAGTAGCGGACTCATGGACTCAAGGTGGGCTGGGATGTGTTTTTTTCAATATGCAATTGCCCTCTGATAGATCAAGCTTTCTCTTCAGACGTATGTAAGTCTCTCTGGATTTGTTTCTCTCTAGTCAACTTGGGCTGACACAGCAAACTGAGTCCGTGAAACAAAGCAGTATCGGCGATTCCATGGACAATGGAGGTGCTCTGTAACCCTCCAGCCGACGCAGGAGATGGGATTATTATCCTTATTCCCTTCCAATTGGGGCCAGGCTGGATAGGAGCCCAGCGGGATGGGGGTGGTGAGAGTTGGCTGACTGAAGGGGGCCCCCACTGCCATGGAGGTGGGTTCACCCCCAGCTGGAGTACCTCATGGCAAGAGGCACTGCAGAGAAGTGGGGTCTTTCTTTCAAGGAACCTCAACTCTTCCAGCCTGCGGCTGAGCACATCCACGGTCTGCGTCCTTCCAGGGCAGCTTGCTCAGCCCCGGCCTCTTCAAAACTACAGAGCTGGCGGTACCACCAACTCACCTGTCCTGGGAGAGGGGGGCATTCTGCCCATCTCCCCCACCCAGTATGTCTTGCTGGGATTCCTTCATTTCTCTGGTGTCTGTTTCTGGAAGCTTCTACAGCGATGGCACCATACCTACAGGTGTTCTCCAAGCTGAAAGTAGAAATCAAAGGGCTGGACACCCTCAGGGCTGAGGAACGGCCCGAAAGGGGAAGTGAGACCGGGGCTCACAATGGAGACCAGTCCCCACAATGCTGTGTGACCACCCAGCTTGAGTTAACCACCGGCCTGGGCCAGGGGGCCAAGTTGGGGACAGCCCCCCCCCCTGCCCCCGCATGCCAATAACAAGTGTGCTCCAGTGGCTCTGACAGCACCGGTGGGGGTCGCTGGCCCCTGTCCACGCTGCCACACTTGACTTGCTCCGTGTCCACTGGCCCGAGATAATGTCCCCAGTGCTGTGGCGGTGGACAGAATATTGGGGGCCGACGGCTCCCCCCTGCTCCTTCTTTCTCAAACACGCACATGCATCGCTGGGTTCCCGCCCTGACCCTTTGACAGCTGGGCAGAGAGAGGGAAAAAAAAAAAGAAAAGAAAATCCAGCCTGTGCTGAAAAAACCAGGCCTTAATTTGTGCCCCCCCCCACCTTTTGTCTGAGGCTCCCTTTCCTCTTCTGAGGGAAAAGCCCGGGGGCGGGGGTGGGGTGGGGGCGGCGGGCGGAGGGCGAGGGCCGCCACCCCACGTGGCTCCACGGTGCCCGGACTGTCACGGGGACCCTGGTGGCCCCCACGGAGGCAGTTTTCAGATGGAAATGGGACGGAACAATGCGGTCATCTGTCTCGCAATCTGTTTCGAGGGGGGGAGAAGGTGCAGGCCGGGGGAAAGCGGACTTTTCTGCTGGGGGAGGGTTGGGGGGTGTTTCGTTTCATTCAGAGAGAGCTGCCCAGGACAGATGTCATCAAGACCGGTGTGGTGGCCGGCCGGGCTGGCAGGGGGAGGGCGGGCGGGTGGAGGTGGCCACGTTTCTGAACGACAGACAGCGCCTTCCCAGCGCAGGGAGACCCATGTGGACGGGTGCTGCTAGCTCCTTCCGGGTTACCCCCCAATTTCTTTCCCTTGACTCACCTCCGTCCATCTTCCCCTTTCTCCCCTCTTGCAGTCGCTCAGCCCTCGCCCACCTGTCTGTCCATCTGTCCAGCTCTCCTTTCCCTCTTCCCTTCCCCTATCCCTCCCTGCTCCCTTTTTCATCTTTTCTGGCTTTATTTCCTCGTTGTTAACTTGACTCTGCCGTCTGGCTGGGCGTGCAGGGGAGGGAGGAAGGGGGGAGCTGCCAGCAGGCTGGGAAGGGCGGGAGGGATGTCCTGAGAGAAGACAGGGTGCTGGGGAGGAAACAGGAATCACAGATCAATGATTAGCATGATCCATAGTCAGCAACGGGACAGGGAGAGATCTTCTGGCCCGGTCTTGGACCCCAGATGCCCCATGGCTTCCACCATGCCCACGCCTTCATTCCTCTCGCCCAAGGCCACATGGGCACTTGCTACCCAACCATTCCGTCTCACAGAAAGCTGGGAACGGTCAACACTGGGCCCAGCGTCTGCCCTGGACAGGATGCAGGACCTGTGAGCTCTAGGAGGAGTGCTCGTCGTCTCACGTCCTCCCATGGACCCACAGATGGGCTTATACCCGTGCAGCCCCCACCTGGCACGGAAGCCCAGGCTCCGCTCTGCGACCCCTTATTCTCATTCACCTACCCATGATCCATCGCCCACCTATCCATCCACACCTTCTCATTTCTTTCCCTTCCTCACACCCTCCTCTTTCTATGGGCCCACGGAGCACCCACCCACCCATCTCTCGTTTCACCCTTCCTGCATATCCTCCTTCCTTCTCTCTTCCTCTCGCCTTCTTCCGACTCGTCCACTCACCATCCATCTATCTATCCATCGTTCCTTTCTTCCTTCCTTCCCCATACTCTTCTCTCTCTCTCTCTCTCTCTCTCTCTCTCTCTCTCTCTCCCTTCTCTTTCCTTCCTTCCTTCCCTCTTCCTCCTCTCTCTCCCCCCTCCCCCCTTTTGAGGCATTCTCTTTGACAGAATCCCTCCTCTGTTCTGAGAAGGAAGGCTCGCGGTGTGCGCTGACTCTACTGCTGTTTAAGATACCAGGTCGTCACATCACCTGGCTCCCAGCATCCCAGCCACAGAACAGCACGTGGACAGACCAACGGCGGTGGTGGTGAGACGCCGTTACAGAGTTACAAACTGCACCTAAGTGTTGCTATGAAGGGATGCTCAGAGGCATGAACTTTAAGTAGACTGCCCTTGATGCAGGGAGTGAACCTTATCTAATCAGGCGAAGGTTTTCGTTGTTGTGGTTGCTGCTGCTTTTAGTTGAAAAGGGGCGAGTTTTCCTAATGTTATGCTTTTGAGGGCACACACAGTAAAACACAGCTTCTGCTTCACAATTCCGCGATTCTGATGACATTCGTACAGCTGTACAACCATGGGCCCTCCCGGCTCATGAACAAACGCTTGACCCCTTAGAGTTTCGATCTAATCTTTCCAGTATGTGTTGTCAATCTGATCCCACATAGAGGGGTGTTGACACGGCGCCATGCTCGGGCAGGCAGGCTGACTTGAAGATGACCCCAGGGGACACTTTTGAGCGAAGCATAAAGATTTTGATATCCTTCCAGGGTCCTGCATGTACTTTTTTGATACAGCGCCCACACTTGACCGATGGTCGTTTCCCCGATACTTTTAGTGTGGTGGACTAAATCAACAGGACTCTTTCATGCACCACGGATTTCTAGAAACTTCTGGAAAGATGTTTGGTTCACTGAGTGATGCCACATGCACCGCTTCTAGATATTCTAAATATTTCGAAGTTCGCGGGTTCACGTCCCCCTCTATCTCCGCTGCAGTGAGGTTGGTGGCAGGAAAGTATTCTCTGTCAGGCTAAGGTCTGCAAGGCACCTGACATTTCGCCCCGGCGCTGGACACTGCCCATGGCTTCTTTGAAGCGACAGTCAGCGTGCGAGCGTGTCTGCCCAATGGCGACGTTAAACAGATCAGGGGAAGAATCTCCTGCAGACGGAGCCTGTGTCACAAGGCTGCGGCATGTCCCGCAGAGTGCTTCTGATCACATAACCAATCCTTTGCTCTCTCTCTCTCTCTCTCTCTTTCTCTCTCTCTCTCTGCCTCTCTGTATAGGTTGGTCCCCGTTTCTCAAAGAGTCCTGGAAATGCTGCTTTCCCCTCACGGGTGGCCAAGTGCACATGCAGAGAGTGGACATTTCCAGCTGAGATCGAACAGGCCTTGGGTGGCATCTGCTGACTCCACCTCCACGAGGACTTCATGGCCATCCTCCCCACAAAGAAGGACGCCAAGTTTGGTACAGTGGAGGGACAGCACAAAATGAGAAAGACCCACGGCCAGATGGACGGACACTGCGGCTCCATGAACAGGCCCGGGCACGGGAGCCGTGGTGAGGTTGGCGCAGGACCAGGCCGTGTTTCGTCTCATCCTGCCGTGCATGGGGCTGCAATGGGCTGGAGTCGGCACCTCAGAACAGCAGCAACCACAGATGGGCACCTGGGGGAGGGGCATAGAGGCTCTGCATGGGGCTGATAGGGGAAAGACGGGCCTTTCTCATCCCCTAAAGAGTTTAGTGTCAGAAACCCACGCCGACCCTTCCACGCTGTCCTGGCATCGACTCAACAACAGTGAGTTGGGTTTGGTTTTTGCCACAGGTGGCAGGACTCAGGTGTGTACAGGTGCCTGCTTCACCGTTCCTGGTCCTCCCCCAACCCCAACGGAGAGCACGAGGACTCAGGTGCCCCCCAGCACCCCTGGAGAGTTCTGTGAACCCAACCAGACCCACAGAGAGCCCCGAGGGAAGGTGAGTTAGGACTGGACACTCTGTGGGCCTGGACACCCTGTTGGGGAGGCCGTGCGCTGAGTGAATGTGGATGCCAGCCTACCACCTGAGGCTCATGGTCGCGGACTGATGGACAGACAGACTGATGCTGGATAGGGGAAACAAGGCTCCCGTCTTGTTTCACTGGTGAGAATTGCCATCCGCGGCCTCGGGCTGAACTTAGCTGACATCTTCCCTTCGCTGGTCCCCTGGGCCACCCTTCCCTTTCTCTCAGTCAGCCACTGCAGTGAAAACCAGTGGCGGTCATGTATTCGAGACGTCAGTTTCATGATGGAGAGGTAGGGGTGGAGTCTAGCCTGTTAATCTGGAGAAGCCACTGAGTAGCCAATGAGGCCTCCGTGTGGGCATGGCTTTCTCCTGAGACTTCTGGGAAATCTCATAGTATTTCCCTCGTGGAGATAAGAAGCTATCTCCCCAGTTGTTGGGAGTCAGTCTCCGAGATGACAAACTACGGACAAGACAAGATGGCAGCGTCTGAGGAACTGGAGGAGCCGGAGGAGAAGCCACACGCCCTTACCCTGATGGAACTAGACCTCTGAAACTGGAGAAGCCACAGAGAGATCCCTACCAGTGCTGAGATGTTTCTAGCACCAATGGATACTGCTGATGGACCCTGAGCCCTGGAAGCGAGGAGCCATGAGGGGACCCCTGCCAGTGCCGGGACTCCGCACCCACTGGCCTGTGACTTCGTGAGTTGGAAGGAGACTTTATAGACTGCTATCAGACATATGGGCTAATATCAGACTTATGACCTTGGACTGGACTAGGTTGGGATGCTTTCTCAATGTCCCAGTCCTCTTGTATATATACTTTTCCCTTATATCCATATGCATGTCTATGACTTTGTTTCTCTAGTCTACCCAGATAAACACAAAGCCATCCCCTCAGGCTCGGCTTACAGAGGTCCTTGTCTTGGGGAGCCTGCCGGACTCAGTCCAACACTGTCCCCTCAAATGTGTATGACTTAGAATCCTCTCCTTACTCAACATCTGGGTAGTTCATGACCTCTAGAGAGGCTATGAGGGGCTTTAACCCTACCACCAATCCATAGTGAGTGTACTTTGCCCATCTATCAGACCATCTATCAGTCCCTTCGCTCTTCCTGGGACTGTCTAATTCTGATCCTCTGAACTCCCTTTTGTCTGGGGCGGAGTTACCTGGAGACTCGCTGTGTGGAGTTGCTGTGGCTTCTGGGGCATGGGTTTATTTCGGGGGGTGCCAGCACTGGAAAGAAACGGAGGCCCACTTGCGCTTGACGCTGCAGCCAGGGAGCTCCCTCCTCCCCAGGCAGCCTCACAGCCCAGACTTTATCACTGACCCAATCCCATGTCTGACCCTGGGGTTGCTGCTCCTGGACTTGTGTGGCCCTCTCTGCGGCCACTGGACCAGGAGCCCATGCCCTGTCCAGCAGGGGCAGTCGTCACGCCCACGGCTCTTAGAATGCAAGGCTGGTGCGTGGCGGGGACGGCCGCCCAGGGGTAAGCGCACGTCTGCAGACGGTGAGAGGAGCCATTCATGTTCTCCCCAGAGCAGCCCATTAGACAAGACTTAGCCATTCCCTCTCCGCCCTCCCCCCAACCCCAGCCAGATCTCCGTGTGCTTCACTGAAGTCCTAAATGTGGGACTTCTTGGCCAAAATCTATGCCTGGGTCTGAGAGCCTGAGACATGCTGCTGAACCGCTCTTATAAAGGAGGGTGTCCTATCAGCTTCTCTCCCCACCACACCGCCCGCCAGGGTTCTCCAACCCCCCCCCCCACACACACACACACCTCCTGTCAACAGTTCTTTGACAGGTTTGCCATCGCCGTGGATGGAGCACGATACTTTCATGGTCTGCGTCTTAGAAGAACGATGTCCAGAATGCCCCTGAGGAGTGGAGATGGCGAGACGCCCGACCTCTCACACACCCAATGTGTGAGGAGGGAGCGGTCCCCCGAGAAGGGCACCATGCTTGGTAAAGCACAGGGTCAACAGCCAAGAAGGAGACTCTCGGCCGGGCGGACTGACGCCGTTCCCGTGACAACGGTTGTGAGGACAGTGCAGGATGAGGCGGCGTTGTCCAATGCCGGAACCGGCTTGCCAGCGGCTGTCAGCAGCAGCAACCTGTTTTCGGTTGGAGTTTCCGGGGGGTACACACAGGCTAAGCACTCAGCCTCGAGCGGAGTGCTTCTCAGCCTTCCTCGGGCCGCGACCCTTTCAGACAGCTCCTCGTGGGGTGGCGATCCCCCAACCATCAAATTATTTCCGTGGCTACTTCATCACTGTCATTGGGCTGCTGTGATGCATCAGGTGACCCCCGTCAAAGACAGGGTCTTTGCCCCCCAAAGGGGTCGGGACCCACAGGTTGAGAACCGCTGCTCTAGCTCGCATCGGTGGTTTGCCTTCACCCGGGAATACTCCAGAAGAAAGGTTTGCGGGTCTTCTGAAAGATGAAAGGGAGACTCTTGGTTATTCAGCTCTCCTCTGACACAGATAGCCACAGTCTGTCGAGCCGTGGGTGCTGTGGGACACCAGGGTGTCAGTTTCAACCCACAGCCACCGTGGACACAACAGAACGAAACCCCGCTCGGTCCTGCGCCGTCCCCCCAACGGTTCCAACCCAGCTCTGCGAGGACCTGCTTCTACGGTGCCGCCCGTGATGTCCCTCTCCAGACCTGGTGTCTCCTGACAGCAGGTCCAAAGTACGTACAGTGGAGTCCCGCCATCCATCAGGACTTCCAGAGCTCTCTGGCCACCCTTCTTCCAGGGTAGGTCTGCTGGTCCTTGGAGCAGTCACCATACTGCTAACGTTCCTCTCCAGCACCACCACTCAAATGCACCGACCGTTCTTCATCCCATGGCCAGCGTTCACAGGCTCAGGAGGCAGGGGAACACACCACGGCTTGTGACAGGCACAGAGCAGTCCTCTCCGGAACATGATGGCCCTCTATTAGGACAGAGGAGAGAAACACATCCATTGAGACTCATGTGTGAACAAGACAGAGGTTTGCAGAAAAAAGCCATTGAATAGTGAGACAAGATCCCAGCCCAGTCCAGATCAAGCCCCTAAGTCCGAGATAAGCCTGATACCCATCGATAAAGTCTTCTTCAGACTCATGAAATACATGCAATGATGCCGAGCGCAAGAGAATCACAGACCAGTGGGTGGGAAGTCTTGTGGATCCGGTGGTGGCGTAAGCATCTTGGCGCTGGCAGGGGTCTCTGCGTGGCTTCTCCGGCTCCAGAGATCTGGTTGCATGAGGCTCGGTCCATGTGGCTTCTCCAGATCCCAGGGGGGTAGCACCATGTGTCTTGTCAGTAGAGCATCTCCAAGGCAGTGAGCAGGGAGAGACAAGGGTCTCCCACCTCCACAGAGGAAATACTAGAGTTCCCAGAGTTCTCCGGGCAAAGTCATGCCCATACAGAGGCCTCACTGGTTATATCTTGGTTGACAGGCCAGACTCCACCCCTGCCCTCAGAATCCTCTCAAACCGGCACCAGGTTGTGTCATTACCACACTCACCGACACTCTAAAGAGGTCTCGTGCAGCAGGTGTGCCCGAGGCCACACATCTTTGATCTCCCCTCGGCTGCTTCCGTGAGCTTGGATTATGGACCCATGCAAGGCAAAATCCCGGACCACCAGAGTCTGTTTTAAGTTAATTCCTGAAACAACAGACTCAGATTTATGAGTGATCCTGACAGGATGCAGGGCTGGGACAGATTTCTGCTCTGTGCTAGGCCCCCCAACGAAGATAACTTTTATGTTGTATTTCTTCACTTATTAGTAGCATCAACACTTTCCTTATCGGTGATTATGGCTCCAACTCCCCTTTCATGAACTGCTCGGTGATATCATTTGCTCGCTTCTCTATCATCTCCTCTTCTGATCCATTTGTCAGTGAGAAGGAGCCCTGGCCACGTGGTGGTTATGCAGTGGGCTGCTCACCACAAGGTCAGAAGTTTGAAGCCACTGGTTGTTCTAAAGGAGGAAGGCGAGGCTTTCTCTTCCTGTGAAGAATTACAGCTTTGAAAACCCATGGGGGAGAGGTCCCTCTAATTTGTCCTATAGGAGCTCAGTGGGTCAGAATCGACCCGAGGGCAGTGAGTGTGGGTGGGTTTCAAACATATAAAAACACATCAGCACTTAACCAGGGATAATATTCTTGTCCCTCTGCGAGGGTCCCTTGGACATCAACTCCTTTCTCCCCGTCTGTTGATCCTGGGGGCCCATGGTGGGTATTTCCCCTCACCTAATTCCCAAGCTTTCTTCGAACGTTGCACCTGCCTGCTCACAAGGGCCCCCAAAGGGGCCCATTCTGGGAGCAAAAGTTCCCTGCATTTCAATCTCTCTGCCCGCCCCCAGTCCCCACCTCCCCCTGTGACAGGGAAAAATGAGATTCCAAGTGCATCGTCTCTGGGCACTGCCAGGAGATAGTGGGGAAGGACCAAGCCTTCCCCAACCCCTTGCCAACACACACACACACACACACACACACACACACACACACACAGCCTCCGATCACACGGCAGCCCCTTCTTTGGAGAGGAGCAGCTTTTTTTCAAGCAGGGGTTGCCAAATAATCCTCCCCCCGCCCCTCCCGCCGCCCACGCTTTGGCTCTGGGCAGATGCAAAGTGTTTTCAGATCGGTTTGGGGGGAAATAAATGAGCCCTCCTGGGGTTTCCATAAATCTTCGCGTGGCCACAAGGAGGAGTTTAGGGGGGGAGATGAAGGGCCCAGTGTGAGGCTGATGAATGGGGCTCAGTGAGGGCCCCCCCCTCCAGCCCCCAACCCGATGTCAAGTCGGGCACCGGGGCTTGAAGACAAAGCGGTCTTTGGGCATGGCTCCCCACCCAGAGGAAGCTGGGAGCGGCAACACCAGCCGTGGTTGAGCGGTGCCCACGCGTGGCTGCAGCACCGTCTGCTTCCTGGATGGGCTGAGGGTCCACCTTTAGCCTGGAGGCTCTGAGAGCCCCAGCCTTGGCTGCAGGCAGGGGTCTGGCCTCCCGAGACCATCTCCGGCCCTCCATCCCTGGGGGCTGGGGCTCATGGCCACGCAGCGTCATGCAGCTCACAGGACCAGAGCCTCCTGATCAGACAGATCCTTCTCCTTCCACCCTTCCTGCGCCCCCTCCCCGCACCCACAACCACAGCGGGGGAGAGCCGAGGGTCTCTGAGCCTGCCCGTCTCCTCCACTGAACCCACAGTCTTTGTTCAGCAGCCTGGCCGGCACCTCCATCCACTCTCTGCCTTCATCAGCGGGCCCCGTGATCCTGGAGCCACCCTTGTCTCCCTCAGATGGCCTGTTGTTTCATCCTGGCACCTCTTTGCCCGGCAGACCACCCCAAAGAACCCTGGAGCCAGACACAGCAGTTCTCTACGTGCCGCCGCGTTCCTCCCGCCACCGTCCACGGCAGCAAAGAGCTGCAAGCCGCCTACGCCCGCTGGGGCAGGAAGACACAAGCGCACCTTGCACACATGCGCCGTGGACACAGGGGGCCCTAGGGCAGGGTCGTGGGCCAGCTCCTCCCGCTGCAGAGCCTCGGGGTGAAGGGGCGTGGCCGCCAGCGGGATTTGAACTTCTCGCCTCTAGGACGCCAGAGCACCCACGTGCGCGACCCTTGCGCGTGTCAGTGTCGAACTTTTCCAGCGGCCTGTTTTGGCGGATTGCCAGGCACCTGTGGGAGCGCTGGAACCCCCGGTCAAGTGCACTCTCCCTTCTGCCCCGCTAATACCCCCACCCTCACCCTCACCCCGGGGACTCCCTTCTTTAAAGGCACCTGCTTTTCAGAGCTCTGTTCCAGCAGCCCCTGGCGTTGATATCTGGAGTTGCCCTGGGCTCCCACCAGGGTGCCATGGCCCTGGTTCCCCAGCTCCCTGCCTGCCTGACCTTTCTGCTCCAGGCCCACCTGGAGGATCTCCCAAAGTCAGCCCTGGCTTCTCTTGCCATGCCCCACCCTGCCCACTTGGTGCCTCTGGGGCCTGCTTCATTCTGGGTGGGTGTCTGAGTCAGTTCTTGGAGAAACACCAGAGGCTTGGAGTGCCTGGGACTCTGGGCGGGGCCGCTCAGGAAGGGGGCCTCATTGTCCCCCAGGATCAAGGGAAGCTACAGGTAATCAGACTTCGATGGTCATCAGCTTCTTACCCTTGGGAAAGACTTTCTCCTCTACCTGACGTCTGTCAGCTCCGTCGGCAAGAAGAACCTCCCCGCGCCTTAGAAACCCACCCGGCGCTTTGGGAACTTCGGCACACCCACGTTTGACGCCCTGACTGTGCTTCCCGGGGCTGCAGGCAGCTGGTGAGTCACCTCCGAAATGGGCCAGCCTGTCTACCCCACCACCCCCAGGATCGGATTTAAGGAGGTGAAAACCTTCCAACAGAAACTCAGCTGGAATCCTGCTAAGCTCTGCCAGCCTGGGGGGGAGGCGGGAGGGGGGAATACCATCCTTCTCTCAGCTGCTGGGAGCCGCCCCTTCCGGATGGACACACAGTGCCTGCAGGGCAGGTCCCCGAGGGCACAAGGTGGGTTATAAAAACACAAGCAGCCGAACTCACTGCCCTTTCACCGTGACCCTACAGGACAGGGTCCAACGATCCCTGTGGGCTTCTGATACCAACTCGTTTCAGGAGGAGAAAGCC
>PVJH01045961.1:0-12103 GCA_004026705.1 Nesogale talazaci | reverse complement strand
CCCCCAATAAAATTAAAAAAAAAAAAAAAAAAGAATCACTGCCTCCTTGAGACTGGAAGAACTAGATGATGCCCAGCTACCATGACTAAGCATTCTATTTAGGGGCACAATAGATGAATCCTGATTAAAAATCAGAAAAATTAGAACACTTTGTTCTATTAAATTGGCATTCCTTGATGCTCACCTTCCCAACACAATCAATGAAGACAATGTGTGCACAAGCAAATGTGGTGAAGAAAGTTGATGGGTCCTTGCTATCAAAGATACAGCATCTAGGATCTTAAAGGTTTGAAAATAAACAAATGGCCATACCTCAGAAGCAACAAAGTACACATGGAAAAAGCATACCAGCCTGTGACCACAAGGTATCAATGGAAGCAGTTATTAGGTATCAAGAACAAAAATCACAACATTGCATGCCCACCTTCCTGATATGATCGCTGCAGACAACGGTGTGCATAAGCATTGTGGTGGAAAAAGCTGATTGTGCCCAGCAATCAAAAGATACAGTGTCTGGGGTCTTAAAGACTTGAAGGTAAACAAATGACCATCTAGCTCAGAAGCAATAAAGTCCACACAGGAGAAGCACACCAGCCGGAGGGACCATAAGGAATTAAAAGCATCAGTTATTAGGCATCAAAGAACTAAAAATTATATCATCATAAATGAGGGGGAGTGCAGATTGGGGCCCCAAGGTCCATCTGCAAGGGAAGTGACATCCCTTTTCAGAAGGGTCATGGGGAGGAGACCAGCCAGTCAGGGCATAGTGTAGCAATGATGAAGTATACATCTTTCATCTAGTTCTAAAATGCTTTCTCCCTCCCACTATCATGATCTGAATTCTACCTTACAAATCCGGTTAGACCAGAGGATGTACACTGGTACAGATAGGAACCAAAAACAGGACAGATGATCCCTTTAGGATCAGTGGGGAGAGTGGCGATACCAGGAGGCTGGAGGGGAAGGTGGGGTAGAAAGGGGGAACCAATTATAAGGACCTACATATAATCGCCTCCCTGGGGTATGGACAATGGGGAAGTGTGCTAAGAGAGACATCAGACAGCATTCGACAAGACAAAATTATAATGGTTTATAAATTATCAAGGTTCAGGGCTGAGCCCCGGTGGCGTAGTGGTTGTGCACGGGACTGTGGCCCACTGGGATGGAGGTTCAATTCCAGTAGTGGGGCTGGGCCTCCTACTCCCACCACCGGAGAGTAGTGATGCCCTAAATAAATTAAATAAATAAATAAATAAATAAATTATCAAGGTTCATGAGGAAGGGGGGAGTGGAAAAAGGAGGAGCCAATTCCAGGGCTTACGTGGAAAGAAAATGTTTGGAAAGGTACAAATGTGCTTTGCATATGATGGATGTATGGATGGATTGTTGTATGAGGCCCCAATGAAATGATTTTTAAAAAGAGGCAGAAAAATTGGAATTAAACTTCAAATGCTTAATGAATCCAGATTTACTGGACTTATTGCAGCTGAAGGTGTCCCTGAGAATATGATCCTGAATTGCTCCTCAAACCTGGAAGTGAAACTACCCCCTGAAGCCTGTCACCATCTAAGTGACACTTTAGACCAGTGGTTCTCAACCTGTGGGCTGCGACCCCTCTGGGGGTCAAACAAGTCTTTCTCAGGGGTCACCAGATTCATCAGAGTAGCAAAGTTACAGTTATGAAGTAGTGAAAATAATTTTATGGTTGGGCAGGTCACCACCACAAGATGAGAATGCATTAAAGTACCATGGGAGTAGGAAGGTTGAGAACCACTGCTTTAGGCTAAAGAGTAAGACTATCACCCTCGAGTATTGCATTTGAAGAAAGAAAAAGGTCTATATTTGACCAAAAGCTCATATATTTAAAGCATAGATGAGAAGGTTGGGGGAAAGAGCAAGGGGTCTAAGTAAATGGAATGACCGAGATAAGAGATCATTGACATGACATACAGAATGTAACCAATGCCTCTGATAATTAAGTCTGAACGTGGGGAATATGAGAGGGCTTTCCGTGCATAATAACAACAAACACATTATATATAATGTGTGTTACACATAATCCTGTAGTGCAGTTATAGTCTGTAATATATGGAGTTGCCATGAATCAGAATAGACTAAATGGAAACTAGTCAAGTTCGTCCTTTTTTTTTAACCCCGGAAAGGCAACATGACAAATTTAGATAAACAATTATATAAAAAGGTCAGTGATCAGCAGCAGCTCTCCAGGAGCAAGGTTGGGCCCCTACTCCCACCACCAGAGGGCAGTGATACCCCCCAAAACAAAAAAAAAATAAACAAAAAAGACAAAAAAAGGTCAGTGCTGCTTTGTAAGAGAAGGATAAGCCAAACTTCACTTCAACAAGCTGTGAAAGGTGGGCTGAGCCCCGGTGGCGTAGTGGTTGTGCACAGGACTGCAGCCCACTGGGATGAAGGTTCAATTCCAGCAGTGAGGCTGGGCCTCCTACTCCCACCCCCGGAGAGCAGTGATGCCAAATATATATATAAAAGCTGTAAAAGGCTGAGGAGAAAAAGTCCTTTTTCTAGTCTGGAATTTTATTTCTTAAGTAAGTGATTCTGTTTTACATGAGTGAATTAGTCAAGTGTTAAAAAGGAGAATCTGGCTGAGCCCCGGTGGCGTAGTGGTAGTGCGCGGGACTGCGGCCCACTGGGATGGAGGTTCAATTCCAGCAGTGGGGCTGGGTCTCCTACTCCCACCACCGGAGAGCAGTGATGCCAAAAAAAAAAAAAAAAAAGGAGAATCTATAAAGAAAAACAAAAAAACCCAAGCAGGATCTATGTCACAGTTTTGATGTCACTAGTCACAGATATAAAAACATATTTTTAAGTGGCCAGCCAAAAAACAGGATGGTTACTGTTATTACTATTAGTTGTTTAAACACTGATGGAACAATGAGTAATCATCAAAATAGCTTTTATTGACATAGACACATTTTCAAACATAAAATATGCTATACTGAAATTAAGAACTTACTGATGGGCTGAGCCCCGGAGGTGTAAGTGGTTGAGTGTGGGACTGCGGCCCGGGGGCTTAGCAGTTCAAATCCAGCGGCAGCTCTCAGGAGCAGCACTGAGTAGCGCCCACGACCACCAGAGGCAGTGATGCCCCACCCCCCCAAAAAAAGAACTTACTGAAAGTTTCTGATAACCTTTCCTTCCTATTATCTAATACTAAAAATAGTTTGGCTGCAATGCAGTTAGGTGTGCCATGCCTGCAAAGCCCAACTAACTAATTACCATTGAGTTGATGCCAGTTCATGGCTACTCTACAGGCAGGGTGGAACTACCTCTGTGAGTTTCCCAGACTAACTTCACAGGAGTACAAAGCTTCATCTTTCTCCAGGGGAAAGGGTAGCAGCCCGACGAGGTGCCCTTACACCCCCAGGGATCCCACGTTATACCTGATTTCCATTTTTAAGAGGACTCACAGAATCAGTCATCTAAAAAGTTTTGAAACCATAGGCATCATAAAAACTCCATTTCATTCTATTCAAATTTTTATTTATAGTAATATTATCATCATAAAGGCAAATGATGACTCATTCAATCAAATAACTATGTATTATATCACCATCTTGGCAGGGAGGTCCAAAATGTCCTTTTGAAGATGAACTTTTATTGTTTTAACTATTGCACACTTCACAAAGTAATCTATTCTTCTAAAATCAGGGCTGCAGGAGCCAGGCTTCTTTAGCACTTTAACAGCATTCTGGATGACATATAGATCGTTAACAGCATTCTGGATTACATATAGATTGTTCAACCACCTTTCACATCCTTCCATTTGCCCGATTCCTGGGGGAGAAAACAGCTATACATCCTGAAATGTCAGGTTTTCTGAAAATGAAAACAAACTCATTACAATCAATATATTGTCATCTGGAAAAAATTTTAAACATCTTCATCGAAGGGCTTCTAAGATAGGAAATAGGTATTTTCATATGGTTGTAAACACCTCTCAGAAGTCTAATACTCGATATAAAGAGACTTAAGGTAGATTTATGGACACCTAACATTTAAATCTGATTAAAGCATGAAATGAAATCCTAAATTTTCATTGAACTCGGGGACTTTTTTTCACCTCTGGATGGTCAGAAAATTTTTTAAACCTTCTAAGAATGACAATGGAGTGTATTTCTAGATTAGCTAAGTCATCTAAATTGATTAATTCTACAGCCAATGAATCACCAACTGAGACAAGACAACCACCCAGGTGCTACAAAGTTTTTGTCATCCAGTACCTACTAAAAAGGACCATAGAGCAATGAAGAATTCACTAACTCCATTAGGCAATTTTCCTTGTATTAAATTTCCACTCACATAGGTGTCCCCCAAAACTTTGCACAGTTTAAACTATAATAATCCCAAAAGCACAAATGCTGCAAACTTAGAGAAGCTATGCTTCATTTAGTTTAGTTGAATCAGTTTCATTATACTTCTTTACTTTGGTGACTTAGGATAATTTTGTTTGTTTGTTTGTTTGGACATCACTGCCTCTGGTGATCCTGGGCGCTACCCAGTGCTGCTCCTGAGAGCCACCACTGGATTTGAACCACCAAGTCCGCGGGCCGCAGTCCCGCACTCAACCACTTACGCCACCGGGCCTCAGCCCGACATAGGATAATTTTATTTTTATTTGTTGTTTGTGTTTGCTGTCTGTTTGTTTTAGGCATCACTGCCCCTGATGGGAATGGGAGGCCCAGCCTTGCTCCTGGAGAGCTGCTGCTGAATTTGAACCGCCAAGCCAGTGGGCCCCAGTCCTGCACTCAACCACTACACCACCAGGGCTCAGCCCTGTGTTTGGTTTTTAAGCACTGTGTTTGAAGACAGTGAACAGTAACTGTTGTCATATGAATTTTGGAGTACCTTGTATGTATCTTAAGACTGAGTGCCCATCCTAGCTCATTTCATCCAACAACATTTAAACTCTGAAATGATTTACATTGTTTCGTTTAGATGTAAGAACACTCTCTCTCTCTCTCTCTCTCTCTCTCTCTCTCTTTCCCTCTATATATATATATACACATATACATATATAAGAAAAGCTGTAGTTGAACATACTTTTCTGATTGTGACAGCATCCTCACACATCACAGATACGCAATTTTTTTTAAGATATGTGATTCTTTAGCATGAAGTACAGAGACTCTCAGTTCTTAGATCATAAACTCTATATTTGATGCTAGTGCAAGTGAAAATGACCTGGGACAGGACTGTGATGGTGAGCATTGAAATAGTCATACTTTAATAAATCTCCATAAATTCATCCACTTAAAAACACTTGTTTTGGCTTCAGGTGCTTTCTCCTCTTCTCCCTGACCAATGAGACTTGAGTTCTCTGTGGTTTCTTTTGCTTCTGTAAAGGTCTCATATATTTTCTGAGCCCTGATGATTTCTTTCTGTACATTAAAGTGGACTTTCTGCCTGGTCAGGAGGGGAACAATTAAATTAAAATCATCAATTCGCTTGTTCAGTTTTCTGATGTTTTCTTGAAATTGCTCACAAACTTGGTCCCACTGCTTTTGTTCATTCGGTGTCATCGGATTCCCAAGTTTTTTTCTTGATGCTAAAATTGCCTCTCGGAGTTGTTCAATAGTGTCCTTAATTTCCTTTTGCATTAGGATCCATTCTGGTTGATACCCATTATCGATCAATATTCTGTTCAGGTTATGAGTCATGGGATCAATGTATGAACAACCGGAAAACTTCTTCAGAGGTTTTCCTTTCCCGCTGAGGTTGTCAAAGTCTCCTTTTGCCATGGACTCCTGAATGAGATCCTCAACTAAACGTTCGATTGCTTGCGTTATCTTTTGCTTTTTACTTTCTCTTACATCTTTAATAATTAGACTGTCTGCAAAATACTGGCTGTATAGCTTGTGCTTTTGATAATCCATCACTTGTTCAGTTGCACGGTCTGCTCTAAATTGCCTGTATTGC
This sequence comes from Nesogale talazaci, assembly GCA_004026705.1. Taxonomy (NCBI): domain Eukaryota; kingdom Metazoa; phylum Chordata; class Mammalia; order Afrosoricida; family Tenrecidae; genus Nesogale; species Nesogale talazaci. The sequence continues at coordinate 6,148 of PVJH01045961.1, read as the reverse complement.
TTCTCTCGTTGGCTGGGAGTCCCCAAACCAATGCCTTCAAAACTTAGATAATGCCGGTGTTGGGGTGTTTTATACTTGAATCTCTCTTCTTCTTCTGTGTCTTCAGCTTTCTTCTGTCTGACATTTGCTTGTTCTACCACGTGAAAAAGCACATTCCTATAAGCTTCTTCAATCCTTATAAAGGTTGCAGCATCAGCTGTATGAGAACCACTGTCCGGATGGTATTGCTTGGCCAGCTTACGAAAAGATTCCCTGACATCATCTGCAGAGCAGTCTTCATCCAGACCCAGTAGCCTATAATAGTCTCTCATCTTCTTTTGGGATTTATAGGTCGACATCATTCTATATCTAATGATGCCAAGGGATGAAAGCGCTTCCATTCGGCGAGGTGTCATGGAAGCATTGCTCAGGTGAGATCTTAAGACTGGAGCCTTCACCAAGCACATCGAGTTCATTATTGTACCCAGAGTTCTTCCTTGCAATGATCTATAAAACAACAGTAAATACAGGTTGAACAAAACTGCATTATAAGTTAATTTCATACTTTCAGCAATAGGGGAAAAGAGAGCATATGAAATGATAAGTATTGGCTGAGCCCCGGTGGCGTAGTGGTTGTGCGCGGGACTGCGGCCCACTGCGATGGAGGTTCAGTTCCAGCAGTGGGGCTGGGCCTCCTACTCCCACCACCAGTGATGCCTAAAAAACTAAAAAAACTAAAAAAAAGATGGTTCAAATCCAGCAGCGGATCTCCAGGAGCAAGGCTGGGCTTCCTATTCCCACCGGGGCAGTGATGCCACACACACAAAAATGAAAAGTATAATCTGCAAGACCAAACTCACAGCCATTAAGTTGATTTTGACTCATATAAACCCTACAAGACAGATCTGAAGTGCTCCTGTGGGGTTCAGAGACTATAAATCTGGGAGAAAAGCTCATTCATCTTTCCCCTGCAGCGCAGCTAGTGGTTTGAACTACAGTCCTTGTCATTAGCAACCTAAAGCATGATCCACTATACCACCAGGGTTCTTGACCCAAAATCCCCCCTCACTCCCATCAAATCACTGAGAACTGCCCCTGAGGGTTTCTGAGGCTGTAACTCTTTATGAGAATAGAAAGCCTCAATTTCCTCCCAGAGAGCAGCTGCTGGTTTCAAACTGCTAACTCTGAGTCAGTTTGCAGGCCAAACCACTACACCGACAGGGCTCCTCATAATAAGAATAAGGGGTAGTTATTTCTAATCCTGATGCCCATACTCTCATAGCTATAGTCGATTCTGGTGAAGCTTGCAGAGAAATGGAATTTGATGATGTTCAACATGAACTTATTGTGATCAAATCTGTATTCTATCCCTCAGTAATCACAGAATTTTCAAGCTGGAAAGTTCTAATTCAATCGAGAAGGTCATCTCATCCATCTTCCTGCTTTCTGAGGAAATGTCACCCCAGAAGGTTGCAGCACAAGCATCTCATAGGATCAAACACAAGTAAAGGACTAGGGTTAGAGCCCAGGAAGGACGTTTTCTCAACTGTCTTGTGTCCCCAACAGATTCTAAACTTTGTGGAGGCAGGGATCAGAGTTGTTGTGCTCCTTGATGGAAGGCCTACAGTACAAGGGTGCTTCAAAGAGCTAGTGGAACATGGAATAAAAAGATAATGGAACTTTGGAAGCCCTGGCACTTGGTGCCATAGTGGGTCCTCAAATATATGTCGTGGTCACTGCTGTTGTTGGTGTTCGTGCCATCTAGTCAGTTCTGACATAAGAACCAGCACAACAAAACACTATCCCCAACCCAGCCCCGCACTCCCAATCTTTGTTTGAGCTGTCAGTGCAAACACGATGTCAATAATCTCATGACGCATACATATATTTGGTGCGTGTGTGTGAGTGTGTGTGTGTTGAATGAAATACCGAATGGGATGAAAACATCTCCCTTGTTCCCTGGCTAACGATAGTAGTGAAAACATAATTTCCTTACATTTTTATTACAATTATTTTGAACTTTCTTTTTTTATTCAATCCCCAAAATATTTGTTCAGTAGACAGTGGCAATAAACCATGGAAATGGTTTCAAGAGAAGTGGGGATTTGCTATGCAACCACAGGCATGAGCTCCCAGGATCCCAATGTGCGACACAATTAAGATCAAGCTTTGTGAGTCGCCTGGGGGGCTGGTGACGGTCCTTAAGGCGGCCCTGGGGGAGGAGTGTGGAGCGTAGACGGAGGAGACGGCCCGCCGCTACTCACCTTGACAGACCCTGCGGAGGGGGTCAGCGGCTCCCACCCCGCATGCTGTGCTTGTGCGCATGCGTGGGCAGTCCAGCCTTCCGTCCCTGAACTTCACTGACGCAGCAAGTGTCACTGCAGGACTGGACCATTTTCCAATTTATACCCAGGGGTCCCCAGAAAGAGCAGAGGGTAGAATGGTACCCATTGGGGACAGGTGACCTACCTTGCGAGGAAAACCGAGAACATCTCTGAAGGCGAACTCTACGCACAGGCCGCAGGCAGGACACCTGGGGCGGCTCTGTGCCTGCGCGGACCGGCTCCACCCCCCGCCCCCCCGCTCGAGGGCCAGGTGGTTCTGCTGACTGGTACTATGGGACGTGTAGTTCGCCGTGAGGGACACCCCGAGTGGCCGGAGCGCGCGGGGCCGTGGAGGGACGCTGGCGGCTGGGGGCGATGAGGACTGCGGTGGGGACAGACGTGGGTTTCTGGACGTCTCTGAGGTTCGAGGGGTGGCGGCCCTTAACCAGGCTCCTCCGGGAGAAATCTAGGCCGTTTCTCCGAACGGAACCGACACAGCTGCTTCTGAGTTTGCGCAGAAACAAGACCTTTGCCCAGTCACTCAGTGGCCCTCTGGAAGCCTTTGCCTAGCCAGTGAACACCCCTCTCCCCCCCCCAGTGAAAATAGTGGTCTCCTGACTTTAAATTCAACCACTGCTACCGGCGATCTGGACCCTTTCCCCTTCTGTTTTGTTAAGTTGTATTGTAGTGAAATATATAACAAAAAGCCGGCCTATAAATTTTAAATTTTATAGTTCATTTAAGTTATTGATGACATTCACCATGTTGTGCAACTATCACCACTGAACTCAAACTCCCTGCCGAGTCAAAGCCAACTCACAGGGGAGGGTCCAGCAGGCATTTCCACGTTTGAGGGTATGTCTGGGGCAATTATGTAGGTGTGACATGAACCACGTCAACAAGCTTTAGATATATAATCCAATGACACGTGGCTAGTTTTACTTCGCCTCACACAGAAATTATGTAGTATCCTGGGAGCAATAGCTTCCTTCCTTCTTTCCCCCAGCCCCTAGAGTTTGTTTCTGTACCTTTTCCTTTTTATATCTTTCATTTAGGTAAGATCTTACAATACTTGTTTTTGTGTCCAGTTTATTTCCCTTAGTCTGATGTTCCCCTGGCTCACTCGTGTGGCAGCGTGTGGCAGATTTTATTTCTCTTTATGGATGAATAATTCTAACTCATTACCAGCAAGTCTAGTCCAACAAAAAGTGACCTGATGAACCTGAAGGTTTCAGAGACTGTAACTCTTAAAAAAAAAAAAGTTTTATTTTATTCATTAATATATAATTTATTCTAACCATATTAAGAAGAGGTATGCAATCATCACTACAATCAATTTTAGAACATTTTCTTTCTTGTACTTATTTTAGCTCTGCATCCCCCAGTCCCAGCTGCCCCTGCTATGAAAATTATTAATACAGTTGTCATCTAAAGATTTCCCCATTGGGCTGAACCCCGATGGCGTAGTGGTTGTGCGCGGGACTGCGGCCCAGTGGGACGGAGGTTCAATTCCAGCAGTGGGGCTGGGACTCCTGCCCCCACCACCGGAGAGCCGTGATGCCCCACCCCCCCCCAAAAAAAAAAGATTTCCCCATCCTGGATTTCCTTCCCAGAAAAACATACACAACAAAAGCAAAGGTAACCCCAAATCAATGACAAAACCAAGAAAACTTCAGCCGAAAAGAAAGCGGAAAGCATTAAAAGCTGGAACAAATTTTAAATGGGTCAAAAGGAAGATCAAATGATAAAGTATTACATGGTAACCTAACTACATCTGCCGTAATTCACATTACAATGCTCTCTGTCTGATAGCAGACTATTTATACCCCTGGACTATGATCAGAAGGAATTCACTGGAACCATAATCTGTGTAGGAATTCTGCTGATGGACTTTGGGCTTCCACCATCATCCATAGCCTTCTACAAACTGGGTGTTCACAATTTAAGCTCTAATGTCATTTCCTCCTCCAGATTTGGATTTTATTATTTACAATCCATGAATCACACAAGCTGGTGTACATCTCCTATGTGGATTTAGCTGACATCTCACCCAGGCGACTGCTTGTTTGAAGACAAGCCTTTAAGATTCCAGGCTTCATTCTTTCTGATAGCTGTGCATATCTGATTTCTTCATCATGTTTTCTATAGCACCCTTATCTTCAGTGATCTCTTCATAGAGTGAGTATGGGGGAGGGAACCCTCATAAGAAATGATTGTTCATAGATTAGGACTGTGACTAAGTGTGAACTCAAAATCCATTCATCTGTCTATGGTGGATAAATTCCCTGGTTCACTGTAGAGATCTCGTTTTTTTTATTTAATTTAAAAAAAATTTTTTTTTTTTAGGCATCACTGCCCTTAGGTGGTGGGAGTAGGAGGCCCAGCCTTTGCTCCTGGGAGCTGAAATTGAACCTCCATCCCAGTGGGCCGCAATCCCGCGCACAACCACTACGCCACTGGGGCTGAGCCTGAGATCTCGTTTTATTGGTGACATCTTAAATCATCTCCATGGGATATAAGATACCTATATTGATCTTGTTAGAGAGTCCTGGTGGCATAATACCTAAGCATTGGGTTGTGATCCTCAAGTTTTACAGTTCAAGGCCACCAGCTGCTCCAAAGGAGACAGAGGGACTTTCTATTCCCACAAACAGAGTCTTGGAAACTCACAGGACAGTCCTACCCTGCCCTATAGGGCAGCACTGACTCAGGGCAATGAGTTAGCTGGGTTTGCGTTTTGTTGTTAGGTGTCATGGAGTTGGTTCTGATTCGTACCAAGCCTATGTGTGACAGAAGGAAACACTGCCCAGTCCTGCACCATCCACGATGTGCTTACGTGGCAGACCACTGTTGGCACCACTGTGCCATTCCATCCTGTCGAGGGTCTGCCTCTTTTCTGTTGCCCCTCTAGTTTACCAAGCTTGAATGTGGGAAACAGAAAAGTTCTTCCCCAGGATGTCCCCACATAATATATGCCAAACCTAAACCTTGGAGGTCAACTGCTTAAACGTTATCTGCCTGAAGGTTATCCACCTGGAACAATCTGTCCCACCCTCTGTAGAGCCCACTCCCTTCTGATAAGGATAATGGAATGTTCCCCTGAATGAGAGTCCAAAGACACCGCAGGTCAAGCCAACACAGGGACAACCATGCTTAGGCTGCCATCTTGACTCTAGAGTCCGCCCATCTTGTTACGTGTATGACTTCCTGTCACATGTATGCTTCTAGTGCCTTCCCTTCCTATTGCATGTATCCTCCTAGCTCGCCCCCACCTGTTACACATATGCTTATTGTATAACCCTTTCTTGTGATGCATGTGGTTACCTGTGCTTGCATGCCCCCTGAGAGTATATAATCCTTGGCTGGAAATACATTCAGCATGAATCTGGCTGCTAAAGTCATAATGGCCTTGGAGGTGACCAAAAGCATGCTTTATCTTGTCTGCCGTCTCTTTAATTTTACCCCTCAATTACACAACTGCCCCTTGGATACATTTGATTGTGGGGGCTGGTACTCCACACATGATATCCTTCTCCATGGAATGGTCTCGCTGACAACCTGTCCAAAGTACATGGCACAAAGTCTCGCCTCCAAGGATCTTTCTGGATGTACTTCTTCGGAGACAGTTCTGTTTGGATTTTGGCAATGTAGGGTATTTTTCACATTCTTTGCCAACATCATACTTCAAATGTATGGATTGTTCTGCGGTCTTCATTATTCCATGTCCAACTTTCACATGCATATGAGTTGATTGAAAATACCATGGCTTGGGTCAGGTATACCTCAGTCCTCAGTGCTTTTCAACGATTTAAGAGATTTTGTGCAGCAGATTGGCCCATTGTAAT
>PVJH01045960.1:0-12115 GCA_004026705.1 Nesogale talazaci | reverse complement strand
TTTTAAGAATTCTAACCTCTTGCTTTGATTCCCTCAGACCTAGGGGTGGTGGTTGCTTCCTGCAGTTGCTACCTGTGTGGTGTTTAGAGTTCTCTTCTTGGAAACCCACAGGGGCAGTTGTGCTCAATCCGACAGGGTCGCTGGGAGTCAGAATAGACTTGCTAGCAGTGAGTGTTTCTATGCCTTTAATTCATCATCCAGTTTCATCCATCTAATGTGATTTTGATATGAATACGTGTTCTCCATTGATTGAGTGCAGCGCTCTGCATAAGTTCTAAGTCTTTCAGATCAAACTTGTTAATCATGTTGTTCAAAAATCTTTAAAACTTTACTGAGTTTTTTTGACTGTTTGATCTATCAATTACCAAGAAAGATGTGCTCAAACCGCCCACTCTGATCATGAATTTGTCAATTACTCCTTGAAGTACTGACAGGTTTTGCTCTAGTGATAGACTTCTCAGATAACACACAGGAGGCATTAATCAAAGCAGAAACTTCAAATGTGCTAAATGTGCAAAAAAGGACAATCCGCAGCTTCAGTTCTTTCTGCCTCACGAGCCCAGTGGAGTCAGAGTCTTGCAGGATGGGGAGAGTCATGCTCTCACTACCTGCCTGCTTCTGTCACCCCAGTCCCCTTTTCCTCACTCTGCCACCCCTTTTCCTCATTCCTGGTCTAGAAACACATCCATGAAAAAGGGGAAAGAGGGGCCCTAAGTGGAGGGAGGGTGCTTTGAGAGTGATGATGACAACATGTGAAATGTGGTCTACATATAATTGATATATGTATGGATCATGATGGGAGTTGTGTGAGTCCCCAATAAAATGATTTATTTTTTAAAAAGGAGGGGGAAAGAAGAGCCTATACCAAGGGCTCAAGTAGAAAATATTTGGAAATGAAGATGGCAGCATGTGTACAAATTTGCTTGATACAAATGATGTATTGAATGTTTTAAGAACTGTAAGAACTCCCAATACAATTATTGGGGGAAAAAAAGAAAAGAAAAAGGGGGAAAGAATGGGCCAAGAGGATACTGAACAAAACACACCCTATGTCTTTGGAAGCCCTTTATCTGGACATCCTTTGCAAATAATCACGGCAGGACCACATCCCTCTGGCTTCCCGCGGGGTCGCTATGTTGCCTAGTGAGGTCTGGGACCAAGCCGGCCCAACGCGGTGGGCATCTCAGGTTTCTGTTAGGCCACGAATGATGATGAACCGTGATTCCAGGCGCCCCAGCACCACCACCATCACTCGCAGAAAACAAAAGCCTCCCATCGTGGAAGTCACTGGGCTTCCCTGTCCTTGGGGTGCCCAGGCTCTCGAGAGCAGCACAGGTCACGAAGGAATGACATGAATCACTGGGTGGGCTCAGCATCTTTATTCCTCACCACCGTCGACAACCGCTCTTTGGAAGACCGTAGCAAAATCTCACAACAGCCTTTCGGCCGGATGTGCTTGGAACAGGCAGCAGAAAGTCTGCGCGAGCTTGGATTCATTTCCCATAGCAGATGATTTCAGGAACTTCTCTTCATTTTTCATGTGGCAAGTCAAGGGAAGCCGGGCTTTGAGGTGAACAAAGCGTGCTCCTCGGAGTGGAACGCTGCCGCGGAAGGAGAAACAGCTTCATTTCCCATGCAGACGTGCGTGCCCTCCGATGGGGCGGCCGCGGGCCCGGCTTGGCTGGGAGCATCCCGCGGTGCACATACTAATTGGCTGTTTGAAGCAGGCTGCCCGCCTGGCAGCTGTGTGGGTCCCTGGCACGGCCCTGGGCTTGCTGATTCATTTCTCTCCCCAAGACTGAATGGCCTATTATTTGAAAGGGGAGATGGAGCCAACCACGTTTGCACTGACTTGTTGAAGGCCATTGCTAACTAAGGAGGAGGGCTGCCTCTCAAGTGCTTTTGCTGACCTTTGGAGGGGTCATATGTGCTTTAGCGTGCTGCAAAGCCTGGTGGTCAGCAGGGGTCACGGCTTGCTCCACTACTGTGTCCTGGGCTGGAGGAAAGTGATTTGGTTATCCCACGTAGTCGAAGTCCTTGGGGGCTCCTCGCTCATCCCAAGACTTGGTCTTCATTTTCCTCAGATGGACAGTAGAGGGGAAAAAAGGGGATGGGAATGGGCAGGGTGCTGTGGAACAAGTAATCTCTTTCTAAGTTGGAACAAATGATCAGTACTCACTTCAAGACCTTGCTGGTACAAACAGCAGCACGCACCCAAAATTTGGGGGTTTGAGGCAGGTCAGAAGTCACGCCCAAGAGAGGCCTGGTGATCTCCTTCTGAGAGCGTAGCTACCCAGAATGCTGGGGGAGGAACCCTTCTCCTTGAACTTCACCACAGCTGGTTTCCTGGTGACGCATCGAGTTTATTTCTGATGTTGACTGGGCACCGGTTGCCTGGCACTGGATGCTGTGAGAAAGAAAAGAATCCTCTAGCAAGATTTCTGCGTGCACATTTCTGATAGTCTAATTGGGGGGGGGGGGTGGAAACAGACACCCAACACCCAAGAGATGGGTATAAAAGTGGCACAAGACCAAAGCAATACATAGGAAAACCTAGCCATGATCATTTCCCATAGCAGAGGAATGGCTTTTTACCCAAGGAGGTGCGTCCTAGGGTGGTGCAGAAAGTTAAGTTTTCAGTTACTAGCCAAAAGGTTGGCAGCTCAAACACACTCAGAGGCCCTTCAGAAGACAGGCCTGGTGATCTGCTTCCAGAAGGCCACAGCCTTCGCAAGCCTCTGCTGTAGTTCTACTCTGTACACAGGGGGTGCCTCCCGCCAAGCAATGGACCCGGACAGCCACCCCAGTGCCCCCAAAGACGTGGGTATCAGGAACTCCGCAGCAGAGAGAACCTTGTGGATGATAATGGCTGTGGAGCTGGTCGTTGCCATTGTTCTGAGTGAGAGCCTCCCCCGTATGACAAAGCACAGTGTCCTTGCAGGGGTAGAAATGCCTAAGTGCACTGTTGCAGCCGCTGTGCCACTCTGCCTAGCATGTCCACTCACTCTGTGCTTTGCCAAGCACGATGCCCTTCCTACAGGACTCATTTCTCCTGCGAACGCAGCTAAGGCAGACAAGACGGAGTCAGGTCCTCTTCACATCTAAGGAGTCTTCCTGCTGGACTGAGGTGAGCTTATTGAGCTTTTACATTATGGGGGACAGATTCTTTTTTTAGTACCTGTGATCTCACTTAGGTGTCAAAAAGACCATTGGCGGAAATCTTAGAGTGGCGCACGATTCAAACTTGGAATTATAACTTTCAATAAATTATAATTCAAACTAGGGATTATAATCAATACCACTGCTCTGTGTCACAGGCTTACCCTATTACATCCCATTATGCCCAGACCTGGAAGCTAGCTTTGCCTTGATCAGGAGGGCAAAGATATGATCTTTTAGAGTTCTTAGGAATAGTGAAACTTTGAGCATGTAAGACATTGCCGCTGTTTTTCTGACTTTGGTAACATAAGGCTCCCGGGCCTTGGCCTGGCACTCTCCTCAGATTGAGACCTGGCCCACAGCCGCCCCTCTCTCACCAGGACTTAGAGGTCATAATCTACTGATGGACCCACCACCCTTTCACCAGATGGTGGTACCTCAACTGTGCCACGCCCCTTGCTCTTTCTGGAGTCAGATGCCACGCTAGGCTATGCTTGTGTCTGCAATGGCGGCTCCAGTCTGCAGTAGCGGGAAATCCTCCAGAAAGTCCCGAGATTGGGTCACCTATCCTCCTCTGTCCTCCCTTTACTAAAATTACACTCTTCCTGGAACTGGACAGCCCCTAAGAATAGTCTCTCTCTCTCTCTCTCTCTCTCATTCTTGGCACACAATTTAGTCCCTAGTTGATGCTTGGAAAATGTTTGTGGACTTGAACTTCACTGGGAAGGCAGGTTGGGGCCACATGTGAGGTCCCCTGGGAGAGGTGTGAGTGGAGTTCAGTGGGAATAAGCATGCATGAAGTGACCCAAATGCTTCTTACCCCCCAGGACAGGGCTCACATGGGTTACTCAGCATTCCGTCCCTGTCCAGAGGAGCTGCTGCTTTCTGTGAGCTAACCATGGCCACAAGCCCAGGCTGGACTGAGGTGTAGACCTCGGACCACCTCTTCTTATCAACTTCTTCACAGCTGCCTCAGTGTGATATTGGAGACCCTCTGAGGAGAAGAGGGAGGACTGCCTCCAGGAGGCAGGGAACAGTGAAAGTTGGAGTCCTACTCCTAGGGCCTCTAACGTGTCAGGTGGTGAATTGCATGACAAGAACTGTCCAGGAGCCCAGTGTGGGACACGTGCCTGGACAGCCCTGTGGTGTCTGCGCTGCCAGGGAGCAGTTGGTAACAATCATGACAAGAGCAGTGAACACAGGCAGAGAACTTGCTGTTGTGAAAGGACATTCATGCTGTGAAAAGGAGGCCAACCCTCTGCCAGATGCACTGACATCGCAGCCTCGACAAAGGGCCCAGACCCAGGAAGGATTGTGAAGACATGCAGGAGCAGGCAGTGTTTCGTTCTGTTGTGCATATGATCAGTATGGGTGGGCACCAATTTGATGGCACCTAACTACATACATACATACATACATACATACATACACACACACATACCAGTTGCTGACAAGTCAGTTTTGATGTGTAGCAGCCCTGTGTTTGTCAAAGGAGAACAGTCTCCGGTAGGCTTTCCAGAGGATGGTTTTGCAGATACGAACTGCCAGGTCTTTCTTTGGCAGCACCTCTGACTGGACATAACTTTCCGACCTTTCAGTTAGCAGCGGAGCATTTGCACCCCCCAGGTCTCCTCTAATGGGCGTGTCAACAGACGTCTCATCCCCGTCCAGGAGAAGAATCCTCTGAAACATGCTGCCTTTTCAGGGAGTAGGAATTGACTCTGATTCGGGGACTTCCTCAGAAGAGCTCAAGGTCAGAGCACAGAGAAGGGGGTATAACTCTGAGGTTGCCCTTTGAAAAATGATGCTGGCCAGGAGAGGAGACTTCAGGGACTGGTGGCCTCTCCTCTCCATGTTTGCATGCACTGCATTTTCTGACTGAGGAGCTGAGGGCTGCCCCCCTGCTGGAATTGCCTTGCCAAGACCTGGACCCTGGAATCCTCCCTTTAGGACCCAGCGCCCTGCTGAGAGCAATATAAATATGGATGGAGCATAACATCTTTTAACATTGTACAAGAGGAGAAGAACAACCAGGTCCAAGTGATAATATTTTGAAAGGCCACAGGGAGCCCCTGCTGCTGTCGAGTGAGGATTGCTCCTCTTTCTTTCATGTGATTAAAGAAACCCTGGTGGGTTTGTTCTTCTCCTTAGAGACAGACCAGGTTGCCGCCCCTGTTCCTGCAGCCCTGGATGAGTTTTAAGGCTTTAAAGAGCACTGCATTTACATTTACTGCTCATCCTCTAAATGAAAGGCAGGCAGACACACATTAATGAGCCTCCTGATTATTGCAGCTCTTGAGAAATTAATTAACGACAGCGCAGCATACACTTAACATTTCTCCTGCGCTTGGTGCTGGGAAGAATCATGCATGCAGCCAAGCCATTTTGTTGCTTGCCACCAAGAGCCCCTGAGAGTGAGTGTGTGTGTGTGTGTGTGTGTGTGTGTGTGTCTGTGTGTCTGTGTGTTTCCAGCCAAGAAGCTGGCTTTCCAAGATATTTTCTTTTCCTAAAGAAAAGCCACTCCCTGGATAATTTAAATGACAGCTTCTTTCTTGGAATTTTCTTTTCCCTGAAACGAGGGGGGTTTTATGGAAAGAAGTTTACATTTTCTCACTGGTTCCTTTTTCTTAAGTTCTCAAGCAGTTTTACTGGCATTGTTGTTTTGTTTTGTTTTTGTTTGAGTAGTAAAATGTTCAGCACCGGCACTTGCCTGGTCCCTCCTATGTCCAGATAGCCAAGGCTGGGCCCATCGCCCATCTGGTGTTTCCAGCCCCTGGCAACCCAGTTGTGTCTGGGAAGAGCTATGCTTCTCAGAGTTTGCAGAGGATGCTCTTTTCAGATGAACTTTCTTCCCAGGATTCTCTGAGTGGACTTGAACTTCCAACCTCTCAGTCAGTAGCTGTACCCATTAACAGTTTGTACCACCCAAACACCCCAAGGCAGCATGTAGATGCTTCTTTATTTCTCAAAGTGTTCTACATTATTCATTCTCTCTTTATCTCTTTCCCTGTTGACGTGGAATTTCTTGACAGGGCTCTTCTACCCATGTCTTTGCAACCAAAGGTTGGCGCATGTGCAGCAATGATAGAGAGTGGTCAGTTTTAGGTGACGTTCCTCTATCTATGAAGAGCGAGACATGTTAGAGGCAGGAATACAGATACAAAAGAAGAGAACATTGGAAATCTTTGCCTGAAGGGGCAGAGTCAGCAGATGCCAGGCCACAAGACCAGAAACCAAGACCAGGAGCCAGAACAGCGGGGACGGTGAGGCAGACCGGGTGGCTGGTTTCCTGGTCCATGGAGGCAGAAGGCCAGGGCCCACAAGGCTGAGACCCTAAGGCCCAAAGGAGAGCTGACTACTTACTGGCCGAGGAGAGGCATTGCTGTAGACCAGCGACTATACAGTTTTTATATTATCACTGACCTCCTACGCAAGTAAAAGTTGGACAAGGAACAGGAAGTCCCCCCAAAATTGATGGATTTGAATTAGAGTGTTGACAGAGAATACTGAAAGTACCATGGATTGCCAAAGAACAAGCAGACTCTGTCTTGGAAGAAGTACAGCCAGAATGTTCCTTGGAGGCAGGAATGGAGAGACTTTGTCAGTCCCTGGAAAAGAACCTCATGCTTGGTGACATGAAGGGTCAGCGAAAGAGAAGACCCTCAACAAGACAGAGGGACACAGGGGCTCCAACAAGGATCCCGGGCATAGCGGCCAGTATGAGGATGTGCGGGACCGGGTGTGCAGCCAGGAGTCAGAAGCTAGTCGACAGTACCGGACAGCACCAATAATGGCTGTGTCCTTAGTGTTGCATGTTGGGGACTCCTGAGAACCTGTCATGTCCCTAACCAAGCCTGTCATGGTAAGTATTGCAGGGCGTCTGTCACTGCAGCACATCCTCCAATCTAGAAGGAAAGTAGCGTGTATACGATGTGTACGTAAGTACTGTGTTAGTCCAGGTAGACTAGAGAAGCAAATTCATAAGCACGCATATGGATATGAGAGAGAGGGTTAGATACAAGAAGAATGAAACATTGAGGAAGCATCCCAACCCCGCCCAGTCCAAATCTATAAGTCTGATATTAACCCATATGTCTGATACCAATCCATTAGTACTCTTAGAATCACGAAGCATATGCAATGATGCCAGGACCATCACAGGCCAGTAACTGCAGAGTCTTGTGTATCCAGTAGGCGTAGAAACATCTCAGCGCTGACAGGGGCTTCTATGGAGCTTCTCAAGCATTTCAGCACTGGCAGGAGTCTCCACGTGGCTTTTCTGGCTTCACAGGTCTGGTTCCATCAGGGTAAACACATGGCCTCTCCTCCAGCTCCTCCAATTTCCAGAACTAAAGGTCTATCAGCATGTTGCCATGTAGTCTTATCACCTGCAATGTCTTCCAAGGACTCAGTCTTGAGTCTCTCAACTCGAAAGGGGAAAACTCCGCAAGATTTCCCAGGATTCTCAGGAGAAAGCCATGCCCACAAGGAGTCTCATTGGCTATCTTCATGTAGACAGACTAGAGTCCACCCCTATACTCCCAATCATGAAACTGACGTAAGAGTACATGACTGCCCCATGTACTTACTAATTCTCACAATAGCCCTGGAGCGAGTTCCATGATCATCCCCACGTTAGTAGCAGTGCAGACGTGTCAGTTATGTTTTGATGGGTGACACGGGGAGTCAGGGCAGAGCCTGGACCTGAACTCAGAGCTGGCTCACCATCAGTGCCGTCGCCCGCCTTCACAGCCCATGGCGGCCCCTGTGTACGTTTCTGTCTGGGGATTTTCTTTCCATCTGAAATGCATGTACTAAGAGGGTTTCCCACTCACCTTGCTCAGGGTGCTCTCCGTGTCATTCTGGCCTGGTAGCAACCTTTCAGCCCCTTTCAGCTGGGAGAGGACCGACTGGCGGCCACCACCCAGACCTGTCACTTGTTCTTTCACATCCACAAGGGAGGAGCCCTTTGGGGCCTCCTCTTGTGCTTTTCCTACTGAGGAGGGATGAAGATGGCCTGCAAGAAGCATCTTTGTGTGGAGATGGAAAGAGGGACCAGAAGTGGCCTCAGGAATCCCATTTTTAGATGAGGACATGAGGCTGAGCAAGGGAGGGTGACTGATGGGCTCCACACCACACAAGCTGGTTTTCTTTCAATAGTCAGTGCACCTCCAAACCGGCAGGTTCTGATATTGCTGAGTGGCTTTTCTTTCTCTTCTGAACCCCTCTGTCTGCATCCAGCTTTGCCAGGTGAAGAAACCCTCATCACGATGACTTCTCCTGGGGAGTTATTTCTCTTCTCAGCGCTAACAGCATGATGCACCAACCTCACATTTGTGAGTCCCCCACATTAGGCACCGCGGGAAGAGGTGGACACCTTTGTTGCCACCCCCAGCAATCCCTGAAGAAAAGCTGAGACCCGGGCACCCCCTGGGGGATAGCCTGGGAGCAGCCACATTTCCCAGCTCCAATCAGTGAAGCAGCCGAGCTTCAGTAAACCATCCAAGAAAAGGGTTTCCCTGGACCCTGTCCACGTCTGAGAGGAGACCCTCGCTGAGGTGGGAAGCTGCGTTGACTCAAGGAGTGAAGCCTCTAAGGTCCACATGGAGTCTCTCCTTCCCACAGAGAGCTCTTCAGCTCACAGAAGCACAGAGCCCTGAATCGCGGAGGCTGGGAGCATGGGGAGTTAGACCCAGGACACACACATGTAGAAGCCCCCGCTCTGCCACTTCCTCGCCCCATGGTGTGAGGACAACAGGCTACTCTCTCAGCCTCCATTTCACCAACAGTGTGAGGGAGCGACGGTACCTATGCTATGAGCACCTAGGACAGCCGTGACGACTGAGACAATGGGCATGACACAACCGTGCAAGGAATCTAAGAGCCTGCTCAATCAGGAGCATTTACTACATAGCAGCTGTTTGCCCAGAGTGCTCTCTGTCTCAGTCTTCCTGGTACTGAACACTTGTTCCCTTGTGACTCTAGAGTGAAGAGTCTGCTCAGAGGCCACTTCGTCAGGAGACCAGTCTGCCTTGCGCCACTTGCCCTGCTTTCTGCTCTTTCTGCCATGTCTTACTCCCAGAGGCCAACTTCTCAGACCCATGACCCTGAACAAATCCACTACAAAAGGCTGCTTTACAGGATCCAAAACCACGATGCTCCTTGGCGGACTCAGCTGTCCCTAACCCAAGCCCTGGGTGGTTCTGATTGGCAGGCATGGAAGGAGAAGCTGGATAATGAATCGATGCAATGGGATGATGGTGTTTGTGGGCGAAGACTATTGCAGATACTCTGACTGTCAAGAGAACTCAATATCTGTCTTGAAGGAAGTGGAGCTAGAATGTTCCTTAGAAGCAAGGATGACAAGTCTTCCTCTTGGTTACTTTGGACCTGTCATCAAGATGCAGCATTTCCTGGAGAAGGTCATCGTGGAGGCTAGCACTCGAGAGGGAGACCCTTCCTGAGATGGGTTGGCACACGATGGCTGCCGCCTGGGACTCCAACAGAACAGCAATCGTGAGGGCAGCCAGCGTAAGACCAGGGAGTGTCTCCTCCTCTGTTAATCAGGTCACTGCAGGCTGGAGCATTTAAAGCATTGTTGACCTTCTCTTTCCACCGGAACTCTAGCCTCATGTTGACAGCAGTTGTGTTCCGGTGTTGATTGGACCCCTGGTTCCCAGGGCATGGAGTGACGTGCTGGGATGCCAAGGACACATGGATTGAGTAGTGTCCCGGCTGAGCAGACCGTGGCTCCCTACAGTGACACAACTGGGGACTGGGACTCAGTTCCAGGGGTTATTGAATATCTGGGACCAGCCTTGGCTTCGGTACCAGCAGCACAGTGACTGAAACTCGGAGCTTGGCACCAGGGAGCCTGTAACCTGAAACACAGACTGATTCCCGCAACAGACCGAGACTGCACAGCTTGCTCTGCCAGGAGAAGCCCCTATGGAAGGGACCAGAGTGGACACTTCCCTTCCTGGTAGGCCTTCCCCCTTCCTGGTAGGCCTTCCCCCTTCCTGGTAGGCCTCCCCCCTTCTTCCTCCCAGCTCTTCCTTCAGGACTCAATATTGGATATGCCCCCTTTCTCAAGGACATCTTCAAAGTAACCTGTGACCACGGATAATGTATTGCTTTTAAATGCAGGCAATCCTTTTTAAGTGCATCACCTAGGTCCGTTTAGACTTTTCACTAATGGAAAGTGTTGCTCCAGCTCTCTCTCTGGCTGCCAATGAGGGAGGAGCAAGCTGTGTTTTGAATGTCGTGCCCTGATGGCGCAGGCTTTGGTGGGCCACGCATCTTGACTTCTGCTGCCTCTGGAAAGCCAGGGCGAATGAGGGCTAGGGAGTAGCAGCCCTTCCGGTACTGCCTGCCAAGAGTCACACCCCGTGGAGATCCAGAGAGAGGGCAATTGGACCCTGGGTCATTAGAGCTACAAGGTCATGCACCTTGGCATCATCCATGCAAACAGAGATAGAGACAGAGACAGGGGGTGGGGGGAAGAGGGGGGGACTTCTCCTGATGCAAGTCTTTCAAATGTTGGAATCACCCTGGCTTCCCTAAGCCTGGTGAGAGCAGAGAGCTAGAGCGAGAGGTAGGAATAGATTGAAAACTAAAAGAGCAAAGGAGAAGGTGTGCTTCCTGCCCTGCCCTGGCAGCACCGGGAAAACCTGACCACTCACACTGGGCGCTGGTTTGTGTGCATCCACAGTGGTCAGTGAGAGGGGCAGGGTAAGGGAAGGAAGGAAGAAGCTCTCGCTAGGAGTTCTGCTGGGGTGTGGGGGAGGTGACACTTTAAGCTGCTAAGCACACAGTCGGCAGTTCAAAACCACAAGCTGCTCTGCTGGAGAAGGGCAAGGCTTTCGATTCCCGTGGAGAGTTACAGTCTCAAACACCCTCCGAGGCAGCCCCCCCTTATCCATAGGTAACTAGTGACAGTTGGATAAGCCTCACCATCCGATGTCTGAAGAACCACAGTATCCCTCGCCATGAGGGTGGGTGTGAGGGGAGCTGGAGCAGCCTCGCTGATGTGGCGGGCTAGTCCCAGACATAGGTGGTGGCAACGCCTTGCCTACGGCCATTCCACGCCGAATCGTGAGTTCATGACCTCACCTCAAGGACAAGCTTGATTTCCTGGGTCACGTCCAGGTCTCCCGCTCTGGGTGTGCTGTGTCTTCTTTTCTCTTCTCGCCTCAACAAGCTCCTTAAATAAACATGGCTCTGATTTAAGCCAACATCTATTTGGGGTTGCCTGGGTGGGGCTGTGCCAGGGAAGGTGTGGCCTCTCTGGGTGGGGGTGGCTAGACTTTCTTATGGTCAAATATAGCTCCCTGTGGAACAGGAATACTGCCACTCCATTGTCCTGACCGTCTCTCCCAGAGCTTGGAAAACGGCCTGCGCACAGCCCATGTCGCTGTCCGCTAGAGCGGGCAGGCAGCCTGCCTGCCCACAGAGCATCAGGACCGAAGCCTGGCAGGCACATCCGACAGGCTATGGATAGCCCTGTTTTAGCCTTCATTCTTCAATTCCCGCTCCACAGAAGAAAGGACCCATCGCAGCTTGCGCCCCACGGGACTCAATGCTTTCCTCTAACAGGGCACCTTGGACGTTTTGTCCTGGGGTTTTGCATGTCTGTCAGTATCAGAAGGAGCTTTGGTGGTGTCGTGGTTGAGTGTTGGCCTGCAAGATCAGCAGTTCAAAACCATCGGCCCCTGTGTGGGAGAAAGACAGGGCTCTCTGTTTTCATAAGGAGTGACAGTCTCAGAAGCTCACAGGGGACAGTTTTACCCTGTCTGAGAGGGCTGCCGTGGGCCAGCATCAACTCTCTGGCAGTGATTTAGGTTGTTTGTTTGATTGGTTTGGGGGTGGTGGGGAGGCGGCAGGTATCGGGGACCCTGAAACTGGGACAGTCTCTGGAATATAATAGATGTTCAATATATGCATGCTGCAGGAATGA
>PVJH01045959.1:0-12085 GCA_004026705.1 Nesogale talazaci | reverse complement strand
CTCCATCACTACCACCTCCACCACCACCCCCCCTGTTCCTCCTCTTCTATCACTACCACCTCCCCTTCCCTTTGTTGGTATTACTAAATATCCAATCCTAAAAACCCTTAGGCCTCTCTTGTGCACCTGTCTACCAGTGCTTTGTAACAGATTGAACCTGGACTCTGTTACTGTGTGCCTTGAGGAAAGGTATTTCATCAGTGGTAGCCTCAGTTTCCCTCTCTGTAAACTGAAGCCAACAATGAAAGGTATTGCAAGGATCGTATGTTTTTCAGTGCCATTCATGTGAAAACAGCTTAGTACTTGGTAGTTTTTATTTTATCACCCTAAAAAGTCAATAGCGACATTCCTCAGCCTGTCTAGCTCACCAGTTACTGTGAGAGAGATGACACCCAGAAAAGCAGTGCTGAGCAGTATACAAATGCTGTTACTTCTAGTCCCGCTGAGTTAACTGAGATCGGCTTGCAATTATCCTGCAGCATCAGGGAGCTAAGCACTAAGATGCTGCCTGAGGTGCAACTGTAAATAAACTGCTGCTTGTACCTTCAGGACATCCCAGAATAGTCCGTGTAAATAAATCCACTTGACATGTTCAACAGCGGCATTTTTTTAATTTTCCTGAAAACTGTATCTGTGTTCTAAATTTTTAAACACCTAACATAGGTTAGTGAGTAAAAATTTAAAGCTGCTTCACTCTAGAAGATACATTTTGGGAGAAACCTTTATGGCTGGGTTTCTTCAGTTTAGTAGATGTTGAATTGTATTGGTCCTATGTATTGCAGTACTTAAAAGTTTCTGCATTTTGACCCAAAAGAGATGAGTTCAAGGCCCTCTTAAGTTTGGGTGTAAGCATCAGGGGGTGATCCTTTCCTGCAGATAGGGAACCTAGAGGTCTATTATTTCCTTCACAACCGCCCCACGTCATTGTACATTGTACATTATTTTATATGGGGTCTGCAGAGTACATTTGACCCTACAGGACTGCAGAGGGAAAGGCTTTTGTCTACAATATTATTGAAGTTTAAAAAAAAAAAATCTCTACACTCCAAATAACTCAGCACACTTCTCTACGATGGTTCTAATACAAGCACACATCCTTTTGCTTGCTTTTGACTGTCATACAACTGAAAGTGTTCCATGTGCACTATTGAATTCAGTACAGTCAGATTCAGAAGTTGTTGAGACTGCTCCCGCACCACTTTTCTCCTCTTAGGCAGTTCTGACCCTGCTCAAGGCTTACTCTCCTCCCTTAGACATGGAGTTCCCTAGGACCTGCAGTGTGCTTTTTATTTTAAACAATTGCTTCTATTGCAAACTGGGTGGAGGTTTACATTTCAGATTGAAGGGAACTTTGCTTCCAACTGTCCAAACCACTAATCAGACCCTCCAGTAGCCCTCCCCTGACCCGCTCCCTGACCTTCCTTCCCCTCCCCATGGACCACCAGCCTCCATGTCACCATGTCCACATTATCAATAGTGTAGCCCATTGCCCTCCTTCTTGCCGGCCCTCCCCACTGTAGCCACCTCCAAAGTCGGTTCCCTTGGGTACAAGGGTCATGTGCTTTAGAATACTTTGCTTTTACACCCAAACCCTGACAACCCAAAGTACACTCTACCTAATTGGGGATAAAGAAAAAAAATGTTTGAGTGAATTTATTTGGTCTTGGAATGAAATCTTTTGTCGTACCATTCCAGGTAAAGACGTCTAATTAAGAGTTGTTCTTGTTAATAACAAGGTTGGACGGTGTCTTCTTTCTTTCTGGAAGAATAAAATCGGCATGTCCTGGTGAGAGACTAGGAAATGTATAATTGATGTATTTTTGAAATGCTTCCCTGGTTTCCTGTAATTCCTCCTCTAGAAAGTCTTTCCAATTTGTCATGACCCCCAGTTCTTTTGCTATGGACAGCAGCTCCCCCTCGGTGTTCACCAGTTTCTCCCTCACATTCCCAAGGGCGATTTCATGCGTTTTCTTGGCTTCTTCGAGTACTTCCTGAACTTCTTCCTGCTGCTGCCTCTGAGCTATGCCATAGTAGACACTCATTTTTTGTTCTTTTCCCTTCATCAGGTGTTCTATGCTCTTCTTCTTATCCTTAGTCAGAGACACACCGGTGGTCATGAGCTCCTCCATGGCCTGTCTGCAAACGATAACAGGAGTTCCCAAATTAGATGGTTGAATTCCAAAGAATGAGTCACCCGTAATCACAGCGTGAGAAACCATTGCATTAAGTGAGCAATTGGACAGAGGCTGGCACAGTGAGTCTTGGATTGCATCAGCGAGCAATCGAAGGACATTTTTAGAGCAGAGAGGTGGCCCCTCAACGCCCTACTGTGGACACAGAAAAAAAAATACTCATCTCAGTGTCTGACAGCAAAGTTGGGAATCTGCGGCCATCTTGGCCAGAAAAACAACAGGCTAGTGTGCTTAAAATTCAAGAAACCGAGTCAGAGTACCGACCCCCAAGGGGAAGTACCTCCTCTTGTAAATTTAGCGAGATAGGAGACAGTTGAGCACTAATCCGAATTTCCTCTGAGCAGTACTCTATCACAGGTCTGCATGTTTGATCTCCTTTGTACTCGTACCTCAAAGTCTCAAATGACTTCTTTTCCATGGGTCATATCTATTGACATTAACGGTGTTTTAAACTGAAAGTGAGACCCACATATATGAATTCATGTAAGATAAAAATCCATCTCATGATACTATTAAAAAAAACAATTTTTGGGGGGTGGGCATCACTGCCTCTGGTGGTCGTGGGCGCTACCCAGTGCCACTCCTGAGAGCCGCTGCTGGATTTGAACCACCGGGCTGCAGTTCCGCACTCAACCACTTACGCCAGCGGGGCTCAGCCCCCGAAAAAAACACAATTTCTACCAAATAAAGATTTTGTCGTTGTTGCAAAACTGACATCTGACTTAGCAGAACAAAAAGTTATCTGTGTTTTTTTTGGGTTTTTTTTTTTTTTGCATTACTATGATCTCTTGAGATCGACATTATGTAGCCCCTGGAAAACTCTCCTGCAGGGACAGACTGCAGGCACAGTCAGTGCGAGCTGGCCATCCTCAAGGTCAGAGGTTCCTAACCACCAGCTGCTCCCATCCTCAAGGTCAGAGGTTCCTAACCACCAGCTGCTCCCATCCTCAAGGTCAGAGGTTCCTAACCACCAGCTGCTCCAGGACGAGCGTCTGGACTTTCCGTTCTCGCGAACAGTTGTGGTCCCGGACGCCCAGGTCGCCGGTTCTAGCCTGTCTTACAGGCTCTCTGGGTGTCATCGTGGACTCGTTGGCAGTGAGTTTTGCTTTGATACTTGAGAAAACCAGTGCGCAAAAGCAACCTACCTCCTAGGATTGTTTAAGAAGTAGCGTTGACTTCGTGAGCCTCCTACAAGGAGACCGACAGGTTCTTGGGCCACACTTTGAAAAACAGCTGTTGTAAGAGACCATAGACTTCTGGCCATAATGTGTGTAACGATACGTCACTCACAGTCACTCACAGCAGCCCATTGGACTCGCACCTGGGGCAAATGCCGCCCTCTACCCTGTCCCCTCACTAACCCCATGTCTTTCGCTCTTGGAGAAGGTCAGTGGACCTGACCAGATTAATAAGAACTGTTCGGCGGTGCCTCCCATCAAATGGCACCCAGGCAGGTTAGAGCATTCTTGTACATATATTATTACCACGATGCTTCTTAAAACAATGCCATGAGATGGTGGTATTTTAATGTGTCCGTTTTACTGCTGAGGAAACGGAGGCACTGAGAAGTGTAGTAACTTGCCCAAGTTCACTTAATTAATAAGCGTCAAAACTGGCCCACGCCCGAGTCCAGAGCAAAGGTTCCTCGGTCACATACTTAGACTGCCAGGGATGTCTGTGGTTAGCCTCGTTCAAGCGGCATATTTAATAATAGGAGATACAAAAAGATCTGCAAATGTTGAATTCCAACACCTACATCTATTAAACAATCCTCCTTCCTGCCCTCCTACTCTAATAAAGCTTTCCACCGGTCTTGTCTTTTATAATGTCATTGCCAAGATGTGATTCTCTCGTTTGGAGGAGGATTATTTCCTACTGACTCAAACCCGGCAGACTTTCTTTTTTTGTTGTTGTTTTTGTTTGTTTGTTTGTTTGTTTTTTTGGGGGGCATCGCTGCCCTCTGGTGGGAGTTGGAGGCCCAGCCTTGCTCCTGGAGAGTTGCTGCTGGATTTGAACCGCCAGCCCAGTGGGCTGCAGTCCCATGTGCAACCACTAGGCCACCGGGGCTCAGCCCCCTGGCAGACTTACCTGATCTTGGTACCCATTGTTTGTCTTTAACTCCTCCAGCTGCTTGCCACAGCTCTTTCTTTTACCAACAACTAAATGATGCCATCATGAATATCAAAGGGTAACATGGACTGCGCATTGACTCTGCCCCCGTGACTGAGTTAAGCACTTCACAGGTGTTACAGCTCATCTAATTTTCCTAATAACCCACTGAAGCGGGTCCTCTTTGTATTTATTTTCTGTTATTGTTCCCATGCAGCTCGTGAAGAAATTTCCCTCAGTCATTATCAAAGGTCACACAATCGAGCAGTGGGAGACTTCATCCCCGTAAACATTACCAGCTTGAATAGCAGTGAGAGGTCACTATAAATTCTGTCTCGGGAAGCTAACACAATTAAAATAATGCTTACTTATAATAGGTTAGGATCAGTGGCTGAATAGATCTTAGTGATGTGAGATAAAGAGTGGAGAAACTGTTCAATTTTACTTTGTAATGGGGGTGGGGATTGGGGCTCTGCTTCTGTAAAGATGTACAGTCTTGGAAACTGTATGCAGTGTCACTATCAGTGACAATTGACTCAACCACAGTGGGTTTGGGTTTGGACTTTAATCCATTGTCTATGAGTTGATTTCCACTCATAGCAAACCCAAAGGACAGGGCATAGCGGTACACAGGACCTCCAAGGTTGGCCCTTTACTGATGCCGGCGGCCGCATCTCTTTTCCAAGGAGCAGCTGGTGGGTGAGTGTTTGGGTCAACAGTCCCGCCAGGACTTCTAGGACACCGAACAGGCGGATCAAAAGAAGGTTATCAAAGCCAGCTTCTGGACTTTCACTGTGGGTCTCTGAAGAATGAAGATCCCTTGAGCCAGAGTGATGCCACAGATGGAGTTTCGGGGGGTGGGGTGTCATGTCCCCACCCCACCCACACCTTCAGGATTGACTCTGACACTTCATAACACCCCTGGGCTATTGCGCAGCTTTGCACCGAGACCACCAGGCACCTACAGCTGGGAGCAGAGAACTGGAAGGAATCTTTCCTGACCCAGCCACACGTCTCTACAGGAACGGTTGGCAGGATCTCTGTCGGCATCACGTGCTGGAAGCTCAGCTCTCACAGGCACACTCGCTTCACGCCAGGCCGGCTGGCCTTTCTCCTGACCCCCACGGAACCTGTTCATCTCGGGCACAGACTCAGCAGCCCACTCGAGTTGACCTCAGGTAAAACTAGTATTCAAATAAAATGTGTCTTTATTTGACCCCAGCCCCCTACCCTCCACCGTAGCCCTCTCTAAACTCTCTGCAGCCTCCAGCTGTCCTCACGAAAAGGATCTGGCTTATTTTCAGTGTTCTTTCCAACATCTCCCAGCCCGCCCTTAGAGTCAGAAGGTCTCGAAGGGAAATAGCTCAATTGGCAAGTACAGAACGTGCGCCCCTCCTGGGACACAGCAAACGCCCTAGGGCAATCTCTAAATTGTGCCCTCTCTCCGGGCTTCAAGATGAATAGACAGCGGTCATCAGAAACACCTGCCTGTCTCTGCTTGCCTGCCCACCTCGCTCCCTGTGGCACCTTCCATTGTTGTTGGGTGCGTCCTCTGGAACCCCTTGGACATGCACAGGGGAGTGCCGCCTCTACCCTGTCCTCTCAGTGCCCCTTTGTCTATCTGGCTTGGAGGAAGCCAGTGGGCCTGGCTAGATTAATAAAAGCTGCTCAGCCGGCGGTGCCTCCCATAAAACGGCACCCAGGTGTGCTATATCTGCTGTATCCTAGAGCTAGGTCTGCTTCCCAAACCAAATCTCACTGCCACCGAGTGGAATCTGATCCATCACAACCTCCTACAACAGAGTCGAACTTCCCCTGTGGGTTCGGAGGTGGGACAAGAAAACCTCATCTTTCTTCCTTGAGGGGCTGGTGTTTTTGAACTGCTGACCAGGAGGTTAGTCACCCAGCCGATCGCTTCTTCCAGGCTGGCTGCCACCCAGCCCACACAGACTCACATGGATCCCGTAGAAGAGGGTAGAACTGCCCCTCTGAGTTTCCAAGGCTGGAACGCTCTACAAAAGTAGAAGGTCACGTCTTTCATTTTCTGAGTGGCTGGTGGTTTTGAACTGATGACCTTGCGGTCAGTACCCCAACACATAACCACCCACACCAGACGCGTAGTGAGGAAGTACTTAATACAGTTTAAATTCGAGCACATTTTGTGATGCTAAATATTCCTAAAACAGGGGGGAGCAGAGAGGGAGGGGAAAATGAGGAGCGGATACCTGGGGCTCAAGTGGAAAGCAAGTGTTTCGAAAGTGATGAGGGAAACAAATGTACAAAAGTGCTTGGCACAATGGAGGTATTTATGTGTGGATTGTGATAAAAGTTGAACAAGCCCCCAATAAGATGATTTTTTTAAAAAATCCTGAAACTTTGAAATAGTGAAACTAGGGCATTACAAAAGTTATAAAGAATGTATACTTAGGCTGAGCCCCGGTGGCGTAGTGGTTGTGTGTGGGACTGCAGCCCACAGGGTTGGCGGTTCAAATCCAGCAGCAACTCTCCAGGAGCATGGCTGCGCCTCTCACTCCCACCAGGGGGCAGTGATGGCCCCCCCCCAAAAAAAAGAATGTATACTTAAAAGATCCCTTTTTTTAGTCAAAATATTCATCAGGGAAAATAGTCACCATAAGGAAATAGTTAACTTGTCAATTTATACAATCTACCCATGCGTCTTTGTGTTTTTCCCAAAGAGGAAGCTGAGAAATCATATCCTGTGAAGAGGAATTACAATACTGTCCATCCTCCTTCCAACTCATGGCTGGTGAGATTGTCTGCACTGAATTGTGGGAAGGATGGCCATCTGGATGGGAAGAGCTGAATCAGCAACGAAGGCTGAAATGAAGGTGAGGCCCTGCATCTTTCGGACCCATGTGGCGAAGAGCATGGCAGGTATTGGTGCTCTGCACTTGAGGCCACCATCACAACCTGCAGTAGAATTCCTGAGGTGAGAGTGGCAATACCAGGAGGGTGGAGGAACGGTGGGGGAGAGAGGGGGAGCTGATTACAAGGATGTGCACCTAACCCCCTCCCTGGGGGATGGACAAGAGAAAAGTGGGTGGAGGGAGACATCGGATAGTGTAGGGCATGACAAAATAACAATCATTTATAAATTATCAAGGGCTCATGAGAGGGGGTGGGTGGGGAGAGAGGGAGGGGGAATTAAGGAGCTGCTACCAAGGGCTCCAGTGGAAAGCAAATGCTTTGAGAATGCTGAGAGCAACATATGTACACATGTGCTTGACACAATGAATGGATGGCTGGAGCATGATAAGTTGGATGAGCCCCCGACAAAAATGATTTTTTAAAAAAGAAGCTCTCAGGAGACTGCTGAGCAACTACTGAAGACGTCTAGAAGAAGGAGTGACAGGTGCAACCACATGGCCTCCCACACCCCTTCCAAAGCAAAGTGAATGTCTTGCCTATGCAGTGAGGTAGTAACTGCCTGCTCTGTCTCCATATGTCCAGTCTTTGCTATAGCTACAAGATTATTTTAACAGTGGTGTGTGGACTAGTAGGAGCCCTGGTGATATTGTGGTGACTCAATGGGCCGCTAACCACAGTCAGCAGTTTTCTCTGTGTGTTAGTCTGGGTAGACTAGAGAAACAAATTCATAAACACGCCTATGGATATAAGGGAGAGGTTTATATACAAGAGGAATGGAACATTGAGAAAACATCCCAACCCAGTCCTGTATGAGGTCCTAAGTCCCATATTAGCTCATACTTCTGACATATGGAGTCTATAAAGTCTCCATATGACTCACAAAGCACATGCAATGACACTAGGACAATCACAGGCCAGTGGGTGCAGAGTCTTGTGTATCCAGCAGCAGTAGAATCATCCCGGCGCTGGCAGGGGGTCTCCCCATGGCTCCTTGTTTCCAGGGCTCAGGGTCCATCAGCAGTATCCATTGGCGGCAGAAGGCTCTCAGCACTGGTAGCGGGTCTCTCTGTGACTTTTCCGGTTTTGGAGATCTGGTTCCATCAGGGGAAGTCCATGTGGCTTCTCTTCTGGCTCCTCCAGTTCCTAGGACTCAGGGTCTATGCTGCCATCTTGTCTTGTCAGTAGAGTGTCTCCAAGGAACTGAGTCTATTGTCTCTTACCTCTGATGAGGGAAGTACTTGTTGAAAGGGCAGGCAACTTATGGCTCACAGGTCTGAAGAGAAATTTCAGTAGGTCTTCCAGCTCTTCAGCTTTTAAGTGAATTTTCACCTTCTAACTTCAATTTTACTTAGCTTGAAACCTCATCTATGTCCATAAACAAAAACCATCTGAAGAGAGTGAAAAACAGTGCTTCCTTTGCTCATAGGCAATTTTGAAACGAAGGAAGAGTTTGTTCCATACACTCCTTGCTCATTACATGATTGAACCGATATTGAACACAGCAGATAGTCTGCACGCTTAGCCCCAAAGAAGCTTTGATCTCTTTTTTTTTACATGAGCAACAGGACTATTAGTACTAGTTCTGCCAGTTCTGACCAGTGTGTTTATAAGAAAAATATATCCTGATTCTTTACCAGGAAATCCATTGCTCCAGGTTGGAAGAAGTCTTGGTGTTACCCTTCAGCTGGGTACTGTAGAAGTCGCCAGGGGAAGGGTCTGGGTGCTCCCTCCAGCAGTGTTTAGATGCTCCCTTCCTTTGGCTGTACCTCGTGATCCATCACACCTCCATCTTGTTCACCTTGGTCTTCTCTTCCCTCTCTGCTCTCTGGGGCCCGCCTCGAGGTTCATGCATTCCCAGAAGCCAACTTCATTCTAGCGCACCCCCTCCCTTTGCTTGCCTGGACCTCTCCCAGCACCCGTGAGTGATGCGCGGCCGCCCAGGCGTGCCGCTCGGGGCCAGTCATGCTTTGTTACCTCCCATGCCCTTAAGGAAGGGCCCGAAGTCGTGACGGTGGAGCTTCAGTACCAGAGGCACTGCACCAAGGAGCCGCATCGTCAGTTCCATGAGGCAAGGAAACACCAAACGGTGCGCACTCCTTCTCTGTCGGTACCACCGGGAGGCTTCCGTGTCAAATCCGGCCCAGCCACCTCCTTTCCATGTGACCTTTGAGGGTTCCTTACTCTTTCCTCGGGGCCCAGAGGGTTCCTCAAAAACTACAGCTGGCGATGGGATGTGAGGATCGTGGTGTGCAGAGTGTGCAGGGCCTTCCATGTGAGTGCTGCAGGCTGGTGGGGGGAGGTGGAGAGGAGATTTCACTGCCATCACGGAGACTCGTGCCTCGGGATCCTGCCTGAGGCTGCAAACCTCTCCATACTTCAAGAGAGAGTCCAGTGTCTCCTGCATAATTTGTTTGTAATCAGATCGGTTCAACCCACACACACAAAAAAAGCTCTCTGAGCATTTAACATATTTTACGTATAAGCAATCCTTATTTCTCAGGAAAAAAAGTTCATAGTCAAAGATCTATTGTATAGATCCCCGCCCCCCCTGTCTCTCTGTCTCTCTCTCTCTCTACACACACACACACACACACACACACACACACACACCAGCTCCCACACACTCCCACACAGTCTTCAAAAGTTCTAAAGCTTGCTGGAGTTGAGCAAAGTTTAAAAATAGTATCTGATATGCTGCCAAGCATATGTAGGAAATAGATGTAGGTCTCTCGACCAAATTTTAAGAATGCCGTCATCAAGCCCAGCTCTCTTCAAGGAACCTAGGCTACATCAGTGAATTAAACAGACACTGAGTTGCTATTTTTAAGTGGTAGTCATGGAGGTCCCCTAATCTTAGCCTAGCGATTCAATGCAGGTGACCCTTGAAACATCTCCATTCGAACTTGATGAAAGGACTGGAGGGAGGTGGGGGACAAGAGACTCAGGTGTGAGTGAGAAGAGACCCCCAGCTGCTCCCTTGCAAGGGTTCCTATCTGCAGGTAGGCAGGCAGGTGAGGAGGAGAAAGGAAAAGAAGGTTCTAGCTTCCACTACTTGAACCAAATGTATTCTTTGTGTGTGTGTGTGTGTGTGTGTGTGTGTGTGTGGCATCACTGCCCTGGTGGGAGTAGGAAGCCCAGCCTTGCTCCCAGAGAGCTGCTGCTGGATTCAAATCGCTAACCCTGTGGGCCGCAGCCCCACACACAACCCCTAAGCCACCAGGGCTCAGCCCAGATGTATTCTTAAAATATATCTACATATAATTCATAAACTCAGTGGAAAGTCAGTGATTTCAAACCACCAGCCAGTAACGTTTCAGCCTTGGAAACCCACAAGGGCCCTTCTACTCTCTCCTAAGGGGTCGCCAAGAGGATCAGAATCACACACATAGAACCCTCCCAAACCAAGCTCATGGTCGTCGAGCTGACAATGAGAGAACTTTGGGGAAGAGCACATGGCAATCTTAGAAGCATTGGCAATTTTCAACTCTTTAAACTGTGCAGGGGGCCCTTGATCTTTTACGTTATCTTCAAGTCATTCTTAGACATATTCTAGAATGTGTGATATATTTGCTATGTGTGTTATCTAAAATCCATGGCATCAGGTCCATCCTGACTTGGAGTGACTTGTAGGGCTTCTGAGGAGGCGACCAAGCTTTACAGAAGCAGATTGCCTCATCTCGTTCCTGTCAAGTAGCTGATAAGTTAGAATTATTGAACTTGTGACTGGCAGGCAGTCCAATGCTTACCTGTCAGCATCAGTAGGACTCCCTATGTTTTATATGTGATCCATAACACAAAGGCAAAACACATAAAGACTGGGAAATAAGCCTTAATCTCATCCCTGTCCCAAATTCACTCTGATGAAAGCAAAACACTAATTTTACTGATGTGTTTTCTGGAATACCTTTTCTGAACCTGGATTTCTTCTTGAGCTTTACGTCTTTCCTCTTCCCTGGCTGCTTTCACTGCCTGAACCTTCTCCCTGTGGCACTCCATCATAATCCTCTGGATTCTGTGCACCATGCGCTGTTCTGCAGCCAGGTTTTCTCTCTTCATTTCCTCTTCCATGTTATGGTGCACCGCGACTCTGGTTTTATCTATTACAGCCTTAAGCAACATTAAACATAGGTTTCAGTATTATCATTTTATGTTAAAAAAATGGAAACGAAGTTCTTTAAGTCATCTTTCATCTACTACATGGGATATGCCCCTTTTAATACGGAGAACTTAGGAGAAAACTGTACAACATGAAAAATCTTCATTGCTACAAGTGGTTAGTAAAACCAAAACGGTACAAGCTATGTGGATAAATACATATGCTGGTCATCCTGAAAGGGAATATTCAAAAATAAAACCAGTTGTATTGGGGGAGAGTAATGCGGTCTTCCCGCCCCTTCGATTGTAAAAATATTTTATAGTGGTAGTTCTGTATTGCCTTTATATATGATGTAAAATATATTATACAATTCTTCCTCAAGAAGTCAGTCCTGGAAAGTGGCAGAAGCAGTTACAGGGTTTCCTTAGTGTTTCCTAGATAAGAAGTATCCTACGACTAGTGCAGAAAACAGGTGTGCACTCCTTCAGTAGCAGGAGACTACCTGCCAGGCCCATCTTCACTCAAACAGCGCAGTTCCTCATTTGTTGTGGGAGACTAACACTGAAAGAAGTATCATAAGGACTATCTATATTCCCTGACTGATAACAGGGAATCGGGAAAGCTAGTATTGCACAGTAGAAAAGCCTCCAGTCCAAGGACATGATCCTGTTTTGAATATCATTCCCACAGATTCTTCCTTAACAGCTAAGCTGCCTTAAAGTGGGCACCTGACTGATTTATCTCCCTACAAAGTAGCCAGTCTCTTGCCCTCTTATCCCAGCTCTCTTCCTCCCTCCCC
>PVJH01045958.1:0-12178 GCA_004026705.1 Nesogale talazaci | reverse complement strand
AAAGGACTGCCTGAAGCTTAGCTCTCAAATCTTCTTCTTTCCCTTAATGTTATCTGTGCCAGGCACAAGGTACTGCTGTGACCCTAATTTATAGCCATCCCTTTCCTTGTTGAGTGTCTCATTTGCTGGTTTGTTAAACGCAGTCCTCATCTGACATTCTTAGCTGTAGAACGAGTCGCTCGCTTACACAAAGGAGAAACAGCTTACGGTCTTCTCACGGTGGCAGTACTCTCTGTCTCACGGCCCTGAGTCTTTGCTGACTCAGGGTGGGTAGGACTGCCTGGCAGCACTGTAAAGATTGTTAAGGGGTTCGCTGCTGCTCAGGCAATGTAACCTGCTCCCTCTGTGTCCCCTCCTTCCCTGCTTCTATGAGCCACAGGAGAAAATTACCCTCATTTTGTAGCTGCCCTTGACTTCAGTAGCATTTTATCTGGTCTTCCTGTCCGCAGTTGCTCTTATAAGACACTTCTAGCCTAATAATTTCAGAACACAAGCTTGAACTGAGGGCTCTATAACAACGATTCATTGTTGGTCCTGCCTCTGATTTCCTGGTGGCATCCCCTTGTTAATGTCCTGCTGGTGACTTTGGCTACACACTTGGTAGGATTTGTACTGCAGCCCCTCTGAGGAGCGACAGAGACAGAAGGCTCCGTGGAGTAGGGCCCAGGGCCTAGCAAGGCCTGGTTGTTCAGAGAGACTCAAACATTGGTGACACAGGAGAGGAAGAACTCCCATCTTCCAGAGGAGGGAACCAAGTGAAGAAGATTATGTAACCAGTGATTCTCTTTCTATCACCTTTATACTGTCTCTCTCCCTCACCCCCAAAATAAAAATCCTGTAGTCTGACATTTGCAATGCCCTTCAACTTGCCTTCTGAACTCATCTCTCCTGTTCGAAGATCTCTGTTTTAGAGACAACGTTCTACTCCTTCAGTCCCAAGTCCCCTAGTGCTTCCTCATTTCTGCACCTCTACAGGTTTCTTGTGCTTGCTTTTTCATATTTCCTGGTCAGTTTTGTTGTTGTTTTTTTTTGTTTTTTGGGCATCACTGCTCTCCGGCGGTGGGAGTAGGAGGCCCAGCCCCACTGCTGGAATTGAACCTCCGTCCCAGTGGGCCGCAGTCCTGCGCACAACCACTACGCCACCGGAGCTCAGCCCTCCTGGTCAGTTTTAAATCCCACTCCTTCCGTGAAGGTTTTCCTGAACCGAACCCACTCTTCTCTGCCTCGGCCCTCAGTGTTGACGAAAGTTCTGTTAGTGCCTGCGATGCTGCCTTTTTCGGTCCTCGGGAGAACTCTATTCATGGTTTTGATTTGCGTTCACTGTGTGCGGTGAGTGCATGAGCTTACCTTTTAGAAGCCGTCAGGCTCTTCCACTGAACATGGCATTCCCATAGCAGCTGGTACCAAATGAGGTGACAGATGGTTTTGCCCATCAGTGCCTTTTAGTTATTGGTTACGGTTGACTTGATTCCGACTTCTGTGAGCCTCCCCCCAACCCCAGTGTTACAGAACAGACCTGCCTATAGCCTGTTCTTGGCTGTAATGTTCATGGAAACCGATCGGGAAGCCTTTTCTTCCAGTAGTAGCTCCTCTAGGTGGGTTCAACCACCAACCTGTGGATTAGCAATCTGGGGCAAACCCTGTGCACCCCCCCAGGGACCTGCAAGTTAAGCCTCCCCTGCCCCCACGCCCCTCACCTGCTAATGCTTTGTCCCTTCGTCAGTTCATGGTTTAAAACTTCAGTCACCACATGCCTTGCCAGCCTCTTCCTTCTCCACCAGCCAGGGTCTCCATGATTTGCATTTTTTCGGGGTGAGATGTGTGTTTGCCTAATTAAGATCCTTCTCAGGGAGATTGGGTATGGGAGAGGGAGGCTGCTCGGGTAATCCCTCTCCATCTTTTTATATTTCTCCAGAAAAGTAATCCATTCTCATTACACTCAGTCCAGTTTCAGAGATCGTTTGAAAAGGCGAATCACCTCCTGCTCGACTTTCGTCCCAGCCCCCTGAGTATTAGCAGCTTGGTGCCTAGGCATACTCCTGCAACCCGTGCCGAGTTGGTGATTGGCTTCTGAAATTGCGTATGATTGTGCATATTACTCTGTGCATTCTTCATTTATTCTAGTACTCATACTCCTGGGAGTTCAGGTTGTGTCGAGAGAGAGACAGTGAGGGCTAAGTGCCGGGATTCAAACCCTACCCCTGTCCTTTAGCTGTGTGACATTGTGCACATCGGGACCTCTATGCTCCTTTTTCTCCTCTGTGAAGTGGAAGTAGGATTGTGCGTAGAGTTGTTGTGAGGAGAGCATATATAATTAATATTTATAAACTACCCAGATCAGCGCCTGGCTTCCAGCAACACAGTGTGTATTAGCTGTTGTTACCATCTGATGTTCCTTTTACCTGCTGAAAAGTATCTCACGGTCTGGCTGTGTCCTCCTCCCTGGGCGACATCAAACAGCCCCTGCTATCTCCCCAGGACAGACAGTGTGCCATGGTGAACTTCTTTCTACCCATGCTTCTTTTCAGCATGGAGCTTTTATTTCTGACGAAGGATGAGATTGACACAAAAGTGACCTTACTGTGTCAGTGGGTGATTCTCGTGGATGCAACATAATTACTTCTCCAGTAGGTTATCTCCATTCTGAAAAGCTTTGCTTGAAAGGGAGAGCTTGGGCCTGAGCCCCAGTGACATAGTGGTTGAGTGCGTGACTGCGGCCCACGGGCTTGGCAGTTCAAATCCAGCGGCAGCTCTGTAGGAGCAAGGCTGGGTAGCTCCCACGATCACCAGAGGGCAGTGACGCCCCTCCTCCCCCCAGAAAAAAAAAGTGCAGTTGAACATTGAGAAAACATCCTAGCCCAGTCCAGGTTAAGTCCAATATCAGATGCCCGTATGTGTGATACAAATCTACTAAAAAAAAGAAAAAGAAAGGGAGAGCTTGTTATAGATATACTGTGAACAAGAGGGGGGAGATTCTTCTCTATTTGCTTATATATCTGTATTTTAAAACCTTTGGTTATAAAAGAAAATGATAAACCTCTATGTAACCATCGGAGTCCTTGGATGGGACAAATAATGGACTCACTGTCCACTCACTGTATCACATTCCACGCCCCCCACCCCCCACCCCCAAGGTGCCTTGAAAGAAAGGTGTGGTAATCTACTTTGGAAAAACTGGCCATTGAAAACCTCATAGAGCACAATTCTATTCTGCATCAGAATCAACTTGATGGGAAACTCTTCATACCTATCACCCTAATCCCAGATCAGCTCAGCCTAGGGGTGCTCAATCTGTCTGTTGCGATGTACTAGTCAGTCGCAATGTAGTGTGGGTAGATCACCTGGCAATAAAAAAATAGGCATAAAACTATCAATCCCATCACTTAATTGATATACAGCGCAGCCAATCAGATGCAATCTTAGGTGTCAAATGCATGTGCAAACAATTGCGCTAAGTGCAGCAAAACTGGCAAGCTGAGTTGCCACCAATTTTTAGACCTTGTTTTTTTTCTCTCTTAAACATAAGAAAGGATATTAAAATGAGTTGGGAAGCTGGAACAAATAAGAAAAAAACATATCACTTTCATACAGAAGGGGAGATTTTGACACTATAAGCCGACATTTAACTGAAGTCCAGAGCACATGAACAGTCCTGGAACTTACTCGCAGAGGGCAAGTACCCAAACATGAGAAAATGTGCTACCTCCTTGACTGTATTCTTCTGCTCTACTTATTGATGTGAGTCAGCCTTTTCTTTCTTTTTTTTTTTTTTTGGGGGGGGGCATCACTGCCCCCTGGTGGTCGTGGGAGCTACCCAGCCTTGCTGCTGCTGGATTTGAACCAAGCCAGTGGGCCGCAGTCTCACACTCAATCACTACGCCACGGGGGCTCAGCCTATGATTCAGCCTTTTCATGAAGTCCAAGTACCGTTCCACCATGACTGATGATTGTTTGAAAGTGTGCTTGAGGCTGGCTGGCAGCAGCTGCTGTCCGCACTATGCATCCCTGGCTTCTTTTGTTCAGTGCATATCATCAGAGTCCACTCAGGTCATGACCCAAAATGTACTTAGTTCATTGTGTTGTGTGGTGCAATATGGACTCAGGTGGTTATGCAAGATATATGAACATACATTGTACATATAAAGAATTTTCAATGAATTTATGAATAAATGTCATAAATAAACAACTATATTTCTTGCGTTTTTGACTTGATCATTTTACAAGTAGCTCACATGCTGAAAAAGTGTGAGTCCTCCTGCCCTAGTCACTGTCTCTCATTAAAGGAAATCTCAGACAGCATACCATTTTTGGGGTATATATGTATACATATGTTAGTATCTATGTTCAAATTATAGGTTTTTCCCAATTGCAGGTAATTTTTAATTTTGGGAGGAAAAATATAGCATACCTTGCTGACTGACATGATTAGGTTCCAAAGATGAGTTCCGTGAAGTCAGTGAAGCTGAGGCCTGACATGTCACCTGATGCCCATGTTCCTGTTCCCCCTAGCCACTACCCCCCCCCCCCCCCCCCCACCATCTCAGTACACACAGCCAGAGGGGCCTTCCCACCATCATGGAGTCTGCAAGAATTGGGGATGGTGGTCAGGGGTTGCGCCACCCTGGAAGTGACCCCATTCCTCCCACATCTGCTCCTCACAACTCATGGCAGAGCCCCATTTCTTCCTCCCAACGTCCTGGCTCCCCCCACTGACCACCTTGCTGCTTTAGGCCCTCCCTTCTCTGCCTTGCCCCAATTTCTGTGGCTAGACTGAGATCTCACAGAGAAATGGGAGATGGTGTCCACAGCCCAGACTACCCCTCAGGTTCCCTGGTTGTTGATGGCTAGCTTATTGAGGGGGCCACGGGCCACTGGAGGGGCCACATGCTTGCGAGTTTTTACACGCTGTCGTAAATATGCAAGAGTGGGTAACAAGGGAGGCAGTAGGTGCAGAACACACCCTTTGTCGGTGCACCGTTTCCATGTGTACAGTATGGTAAGTGAAAGACTCTTACGTTGTGAGGACTGCCCCCTGCCCGACCCCCAAACCTGATGCTTTGTTTTTCAGTTGACTGTTATGAATGATGCTGCCGCGACTATTCACGTACAAGCTCTCGTGTGGATGTCTTTTCTCTTGGACGTGGACTTGAGAGTGGAATGGCAGGTTATCTGGAGCCCTGGTGGTGCAGTGTGTTAAACGTTACCTGCCTCAAGGGTTGGCAGTTTGGACCCACCAGCACTTCACGGCAAAAAGATGGTGCAGTCTGGGTCATAAAGATGGACGGCCTTGACAGCCCTGTGTAGCACTTCTTTTGTCACTGTGTTTTTGTTTTGAGGTCTAGAGAGTCTTGCCTAGCCCAGTCGATGTTAAAAGTTTTATAGTTTGAATGCATTGAGGTCTATCATCCCTTTGTGTTCTTTTTTATGCATGGTGTGAGGTAGGGGCTCCAACTCATACTTTGGTATGTGGCTTTTCAGTTTTCTTAGTACTCTTTTATTGAAGAGATTATCTTTCCCCTGTTGAATTACCTTGGTAGCTTTTTTTTAAATACTTATTTTATAGATCAGTTGACCATAAGTTTAACTCTTTGATTTCTAGATCTATTCTTTTTTTTTTTTTTTTTTTAGTTTTTTGGGCATCACTGCTCTCTGGTGGTGGGAGTAGGAGGCCCAGCCCCACTGCTGGAATTGAACCTCCGTCCCAGTGGGCCGCAGTCCCGCGCACAACCACTACGCCCCCGGGGCTGAGCCCTAGATCTATTCTTATAGTCAGAAGAGATTCTCCTTCATATAAATCTGTGTCTCTGTACAGATGCTTGTGCACGAGGATCCTCTCACAAATTACACACAGTTTTGATTATTTACCTTTGTTGTAAATTTAGGAAACCTTTTGCTAATTTTCATGAGATCACTTGTCCTTGAATTTTAGAAAGATCAAAGTAACTTTTATAGCCCTAGAGCTCCCCCTGATGTTGTCTATTTGAAGTGCAAGTAGGTTTCATGGCTTGAAATCTGGTTCTATTTCTGTTTTCTGCTTTGGGAGACAGGATTAGTCTTTCTTTTACTTTTATGTCTCTTCCCTATGTGCTGCTCAGTTTGGACATTCTTCCCAGCAATTTTTAACATTAAGACAACAAGAAGCCATCTGGTCGTATTGCCCACATAAATATTTGGTAATTTTTAGAAGTAGCTAATAGACATATTTAAGAACCTTCGTTGCTTCAGTAAAGTGAAAGGCTTACCCCATTCTTTTTAAAAGTTTCAAGAAATTTGGGGTTTACCAAATGCATTTACCAAAGTGTTTAATGAGTCTTAAAAATGCACAATTATATAAGTTGCTTTTGCCCTTTATTTAATTCAGCCAGATGTTGTTTTTAACTGAGAACTCTGTGCCGATGGAGACCTAGTTAAGACTTCCCGGAGTTCCTTAGGAAAGGAGTTATCCTCCCTCTGAGATACGTGGTTTGGGGGCAGCTGCAGGTGGTGTAGATTCTCACCTCCCACTCATCACCCCCTGGGAAAGCTTCATGTTTTCAGTAATGCTTTTAGTGTGGCGATTCATCCCATTAGTGTATTTGGTGTTCAAATCATCTGTCTGGAGGAGGACTTCTAAGTCATAGGTTTTCCTTGGGGCATCTGCCTTGGCTCCTGGGTTTCCGATGAGGAATTTCTTCAGAGCAGAGTGACCTGTGACAGTCGGATGGTCTGTCAGTTGGACTGTAGTCCTTACGGGTAGAGAAGAGACAGCATTCGGCATGCTCGTGCTCAAGGGAGTAAGCACTGGGATGTTTCCTCAGTGGTCCCATGGGAAGAAGCCCTGGCCATCTGCTACCCAAAGGTGACGGCCTCCATGCGTGGTTGGGTCACCCTGGGGTTACTTTGGCTTCAACGGGACTGGATGCTCGCTGACAGCAGCCGCAGTGCTGAGAACATCTTTCTAGTCAGATGGGCGCTTTGCCTGGGGAGAGCTGATGGTGCCTTGGGGTGGGGGTTTGTGTTTCTTCCCTCCAGGGGAGCCGGGAAGTGGCACGGAAAGCGATACTTCTCCAGACTTCCACAACCAGGAAAACGAGCCTGCCCAGGAAGACCCCGAGGAGCTGGACGGCTCTGTGCAGGGCGTGAAACCTCAGAAGGCCGCTTCCTCCACGTCCTCAGGGAGCCACCACAGCAGCCATAAAAAACGGAAGAATAAAAATCGGCACA
Source organism: Nesogale talazaci (assembly GCA_004026705.1). Lineage (NCBI taxonomy): Eukaryota > Metazoa > Chordata > Mammalia > Afrosoricida > Tenrecidae > Nesogale > Nesogale talazaci. Next base: position 4,975 of record PVJH01045958.1, on the reverse strand, counting down.
GGTAAGGGGCAGTGCTGCCACCCCCAGAGTCCCCACGGCCTCTGCTGCCCTTTGCCTCCCCCTCAATCCCCACCCTGGGTGCAGCAGATGCTTGCTCTAGCTGAGGGCAGGGGGTTCCTCGGGGCTGAGTTGTCTCAGCGGGGAGCAGGTGGGCCTTAGCTGGTGGGCTGCAGGACTCCCTCCCTCCCTCCCTCCCTTGTGGCCGTGCAGGAGCACGTTACTCCCTTAGACCGCGGTTCGTATGCTGAAAGGGCTCCAGGAGCAGAATGTGTACTGGCAGTTGAAAATTACTCCTGGCCCCTGCCTCCTCTCGTTCTCTTGGGAATGGAGAAAACTGATCCCTTCCGCCGTGGTTTGCATTTTGAATGCTTGTGGGTGCTCTGTCTTGTGTGTCTCTGCAGTGTGCTGGCTTCTGCTCTTGGAGGAGTGCTACGGAGTTTAGCATGTGATGGTGTCATTCTCGAGGACACTGCCTGCTACTCTTTCTTTTTTACAGTGTGTAATGAGATAGGAACCATCTTAGTGGACAGAGAGGTCAGGTGTTACCCAGAGAGGACGCGAGCAGCCACTCTTCCGGGGGTGGTGTGCGTGATGAGTGTAGACTGTCTTCCCGTGGGACCTGCTAGCTGAGATGGGGAGGGATGCAGGCGTCCTCAGAGAGGGCTTGCCCGCTTCCAGGCTCAAGAATTTTGCTGTAGCCTCTCCCCACCTGGGAAGCTGGGAAGCCTGGTACCCAGAGACTGGCTTTTGTCATGCTCCTTTTGGAGAAATGCATGTGGAGGAGGTCAAAGGGGACATTAGAAAAATGGCGTGGGGCTTGCTCTCCAGGACATTTCTGGGGTGGGCTGCTTTATAGACCTAGAGGATAGTCCTGCTCCAGATACCCCAGCATGGAAAGCATTAGCTTAGTGGATGTGGCACTAGGGGACCCTGGGGAATTTGCCCGATCTTGTCTGAACTTGGATGACACCACTGATAATTCTTATATCCTTTTTTTTGCTTTTCTCATCAGTGGCTGTTTGAGGCTCTAGCTGCAGTATGAATACGCAGTATTTCCTCCAAGTAGTGAATACACACTGCAGCTGCTTTGTGCAAACTAGAGTTTCCAGGCTAACCATAAAACTGTGGGGAGAAATGCACTTTTTTGGGGGGTGGGGGGTGGGGAGGTAGGGCTACAGGTTGTTTGACTTTTGTGATCAGATGAGTTCTAACTTACAAATTGAAGTTTACATGTAGTAGTAGCATAGGCCAGCCATTCTCTCAGAAACCAGGTACTGTAAGAAAATTCAGGCTAATGAAATGTCATGCTCTATATTGCTTTCATTAAATTTACTCTGCTGCTGTTCTTAAGGAATGAACCTTTACCTAGTTCAGAGTGTCTATACAGTAGGGCGGGATTTACTGAAAGTTTCTGTGCCCCTTACCCCATACTATCATTTCTAAAGAGCTGTTGTTTCATATTCATTAATGGCATGATTCTCCCATGACTATTGCAGAGAGTGAACTTTCTTCCTAGAGAATTTTAATTTTAGTACATTCCCATGAGAAGACACTGCTTACTATCCTTTCCTCTTCTGGCGTTACAGGAGCACTCCTTCCAGAAAATGAATTCAGATTTGTAAAGATCTTGTTTGTTTTGTAAACAGTGTTTTCTCCTTGGAAAACCAGATGTAGTGGTCCTTTTTGTCTCTCCCCTGTTTAACATCTGGCTAGCCTACTCCCTCTCCTTCTGGTGCTCTCCACTCCCCCTACTCTGGGTGCCCTCTTTGCAGGGAAGCCAGGCTCCTGCGGGCAGCCTCCTCCTCCCGCAGGCTGCGGAGGATTTTTGGAGTCCTGCCTTCTTAACTCTGGGCTTGTGTTTTGGCCACCAGTCTTAGTGGGCGGCCAGATCAGCGCGGGGGTGGAGCTCTTTGTGCCTGTTGGTGGGTTCGCCCCCAGCACCAGTACAGTCCTGTGTCTCCTCAACGTGCCCACACCCACGTGTCTGTCAGCAGACGGGGGCAGCAGGATTTGATTGCGCCCTGCGTGCCTGGCGCTGCCTAGTGGTAAACGAAGCAGGGTGGAAATCAATAGGATACTTCAGCCAAAGGGAATAACTTGAATCCGCCCTTTTCAAGAATGTGAAAATTAGCCAGTCATTTTTAGAGTTCATAAGTGAACACAATGTTCTGAATTGTGTTCCTGCCCTGGCCTGACAGCGATCAAGTCCCAGTGTTTGTAGAGAAGAAATGTTAAAATCATCACTGAGGGCTGCCAGCTCTTACACCTAAACGAAACCGGAGACTACTTCCAGGGAGTTGGTGAAATCAGGAGTTGGGCACGGTGGATTGAGACTCAGTGCGCAGAGTTCAAAAGCTAATTTCTGCTTTGTACACTTTTTTGTGTCCTCCTTCCTAAACATCTTAAGTGAAACTAGTGTATAAGGGATAGTGAACTGAAGCTTGTATGGCGCTTGCTTCTTCCTGTAGACCTTGGCTAGGAGGAAAAGGCAGTCATTTGCATGCTGGTGTTTTCCCACCTGGTTGGAGTCTGGAAGGTGCTGCCCTGCTTCCAGTGATTGATTTGGACGTCTGCCCAGACCACAGCCTGCTGGTGGCTGGACCAGAAGGTGGCCTCCCCCGCTGTCCTGCCCCCACCCAGCTGGGGGATACTTGTGGCTCTCCACTGTCCTGTGTTCTCAGTGGGTCTCTGCAGACTCTGGTGTGCCCTCCCGTGGCCCTGACCGTCCCCCGTTCAGTGTCCAGAGAAATGTAGGCTCTCTACCTTCTGGAACCAGACTCCACTCTTTCGCCTCCTGGCTTCTAAAGCTGAATGTTGAAGAAAAAGAACGCCTTGTCCCATGGATACATTGAGAACAAACACTGAAGTAAAATGTTGCAAAAATGTTTTCTGTGTTGCCAAGTTCAGAATGTTGCTGTCATCTTTAGTTTTAGCCAAAGTATACAAGGGGGCTTCAAAAAGTTGGTGGGCAAGTTCCAACACCTTTTCATGCCGTGTTTCCCACGGGCTTTTTGAAGCCCCCGTGGGCTCCACGGAGTTTCTAGTATAGGCTCCAGAGCGCTGGCATGGTCCGACCGGACCCTTCTCTCGCCGTGTTTTCTAATGCTCCAACTCTTTTATTTGTTCTCTGCATCAGAATTAAGTATTCAAAAAGTTCTAATGCTCAATCTGGCTGCTAATCAAAGGGCTCCAGGTACCTCTCCTCTCTTGTTTTCTAATGAAATAACATTTCCTTTCGTAGTTTGTTCTTCTGATATGAAACCGTTGAGGAAAGGGGATCTCCTGACCACAAAACCTTTGGTGCTTTGTTTTTTGAAACCTTATGGCTTAAAATTCTTAAAGCTGGTTTTGTCTCGATAGACCTTGCTAGGGTGCTAATCGACTAATTCGTCCAAGTAGTGTATTAATTTCTATTGCTTTCTTCCTTTCCATTGCTGCCCCGCAGCCCGTCTGGCATGTTTGATTATGACTTTGAGTAAGTTTGATTTGCATTAGTATTTGTGCTGTGTTGTTTAGTGTGTAGACACCAATGTGCCTTTTTGAGACCTTTCTAACCCTTAGTTTATCTGTTTAATTGTAGGTATGTATATTAGGTTAGGCTGGGAAGTTTTTTTTAAAAACAGAAAAAACGTGATGGAGGTAACATTTTATTTAATAACTTAAGCAAAATTACGTAAACTTCACCTTTGTGCATTTTAATTTCTTTTTAAATAGCCAACCTTTACTTTAATTCATATTTAAATTGATTTTCTGGCTTTGCTTCATAAAGAGATTCCTAGTTTAAGATTTTGACACTTTGGAAAGATTTTAAAAATTGAAATTCATGTAATTTCTTTTGTGTTTCTCATCCAGAAATACAAATGCCTAGTCTCTTTCCTGATCTTAATCATCATGTGTCTCAGTAATTTTCAGCGCTATAGTTTCAGAGCTAACACATTAATGTAGAGCATGCCCTCTTAATCCAATCTCTTTAACATGTAGTTTTGAAATATTTTTTTAAATATATGGCTTTCATAACTGCCTGTATGTTTCTTTCTGAGTCATCTCAGTTTGCCTGGTAGCAGGAATATCTGCTCATATTTTTAAACTGATACTTGCTTAATCACATCTGGGTAAGCAACTAACTCTGGCTTAGTCTGGTTAAGAATGTGGACTCGACTTAACCAAATAGTCTTTGTTATAGCTTGTGCCCTATGCAGTAGCTGACTCTTGGACCTTTTTTCTCTACATTAAAATGCAAATATCTTTTATCTTTCCTATCACAGGATTGATCTGAAGTTAAACAAAAAACCACGAGCTGTAAGTATCAGCAGGCCATTTCAGAGAGGCTGGCCATTTTGTAGACGATTATAAAACACCATTCCCATCTTCAGCGGTTGAGCGTTGCCATGCTGGGCTCACGGTTCCCCTCGCAGTTTTTAAAGTCTGCAGTGTCCGACTGGGCAGACGGGACCTTGCGTTACTGTAGGTGCTGCTGCCTCTTTCTTTCTTGGAGAGAAAGCCACTCCACACATTTTTACTAGAGAAGTCTCCCCTTTGATTCAACAGTAAAGTGCAAGCACTGGCCTTCCCTTCCTGTCCGGTCCTGCCCCGGCGGGGATCAGAAGCCGGCCCGTGTGCAGCTGTGACCGTGTACATAGAGTGTTTCGCTGCACAACAGCTGCCTAGCAGAGTTGAGCTTTTTCCCCCCCCTTGAGGTTCAAATTAATGTTCCGTGAAGAGTAAACTTGGACTTTTGTTTTTCTCTCTCTAGGACTATTAGAAGACTCGTTAGTGTGGAAGCTTCCAGGTTATAGAGCCCTGCCTCCCTCCCCCACCTCACAAAGATAAACACCTCTCACCCCGAGTGCGTGGCCGTGGCCGTCTGCATCTGCTATTCCCGACCCAGTGCCTGCGACTCCAAGTAGTTTGTTCTGAGATGTGGTGGTAAAAGAGTCATCTCTGCTAGGCCACTTTGGACCGTTACTCTGTGTCA
>PVJH01045957.1:0-12072 GCA_004026705.1 Nesogale talazaci | reverse complement strand
CACCTGAGGTTCTCATGCCTGGCATGTTCCAAGATCAGTTCCTTAAATTAATTGGATTTTTTAAGTGTTATGGTTTTGTGTGTGTATGAGTGACCTTCTACTTTCTCAATCTGCCTAATGCAGACCTCTGAAGACACTTTCTAAAGTCATGTCTTTCCTTGGAGCTGAAGATTCCTGGAAGTCCCTCAATGCCATCACAGAAATGGTTGGTGTCTTCAGCTGGATATTGTTTTGTTTTGTTTTGGTTTGGTTTGGTTTGGTTGGGGGGGGGGGGCATCACTGCCCTATAGTGGTTGTGGGAGCTATCCAGTCTTGCTCCCAGAGAGCTGCTGCTGCATTTGAACCTCCAAGCCAATGGGCCGCAGTCCCACACTCAACCACTACACCACCGGGGCTCAGCCCTATTGCTTTGTTTTTATCTCCTATTAGACCCATCCTGGACTTCTACTTTTTACAGGGAATTTCTTTTTCCAGTTATTCTTTCTTAAATCAGTGGTTCCTCGGTTTATTTTTTTTCCCTGCCATGAAGTCAATGTTGACTTATAGTGACCCCTGTGAGTTTCTGAGACTGTGGTAGTCTTTCTCACATGTTGCTGATAGTTTTGAATCGCATGTGGATCACAGCCAACACACCATCAGCATTCAATAGTGTATCTATCTTTTTAAATTAAAACATCATTTTATTAGGGGTTCTTACAGCTCATAGTAATCCATATATCAACTGTATCAAGCATATTTGTGCACATGTTGTCATCAGTATTTTCTAAACATTTACTTTCTATTGAGCCCTTAGTATCAGCTCCTCTTTTTTCCTTCAATTCATGGCTGTGACACCTGGATACATTATTATTATTTTCATATCTTTGATTATTATTTTCATATATATCGACCGCTGTGTCCCTTCCCCGTGGTTTCTGTTGGTTGTCCCCTGTGTGTGTGTGAGGGAAGGGGTGTAGTTTTGTATCAATCATTTCAATTGGTTCCCTCTTCCTCCCCACCTCTCCCCATCTTCTCCTACCCTCCTGATATTGTGACTCCATTCCTGTTCCCAGATTCCATGTGTTGTGAGCTCTTCTCTCTTATCTACCTGCAGTGAAAGGCAGGACCGGGGTCATAATAGTGAGGGCTGAAGAAGCTTCAAGGAGCCAGAAGAATATTTTGTGTTTCCTCAGTACTATATTGCAACTTCCATGTGACCCTTCTGTGAGGAGATGTCCCATTGTCTACAGATGGGCTTGTAGTCTCTGCTCTGACCCCTCTCCTCCTCAACATTAACGTATCCGTATAGACCTAGGGGGACGTGACTAGGGGGATGTCAGAAAGTTCAGTGTCAATGAGTTTGAGAGGGACAAGCACTAGTTTAAATTCATCCTTGGACAATATGAAATGGCAGGCTCACATCCCTCAAGATTTGGGTGCCTCATACACCTTCTCTTCTTTGTCTGAGCCCCCTCACATCCACTTCTCCATTGTCCAGTTGAGCAGCAGAATGCAGGGTGTGCTGCCCGCTCTCAGGCATCCCCACTACTCCTTACTCTTTATCACCTTGAAAGGGCACATTCAAACGGGAAGACTGGGTCGTCTTATGATCTGATTCAAGATCTGTGTTGGGGACAGAAAGAAATCATTTACCTGACACCTCAACCCTTCATCTGGCCTTTAAACTCTGAGAGTCTGTTTTTGTGTGTTTTATTATTTTTATAGCATCCCTTTTGCACTGTCAAAACAAGTTTCTACCTAAGTCTGTGGAGGATCAGCTAAGGAAAGCAGAAAGAGGAAATTGCAAGGTAGAGGGATCAACCTGTCCACAAGAATTTCCTTCTAATACTTTAAAAATTGTGTTTGCTATTACAAGTTTAATCAATCTAAAATGTATCTTTGCAGAGGATTTTTTCCCTCAAACTAGAGAGCTCACTGCCTCCACTCTAGTGAGTGAATGTTCATCTTTTTCTCATTGATATAAAAAATTGCTGAGTCTATCATACAAAATATATCTATGGAGACATTTAGGGGAGTTATTTGTTCATTCTGCAGACACACTTATCTGTTCAACTTTGCTGTTAGTGGATTTTGATTCAAAATGACATGCAACAGAGTAGAACTGCCCTTAAGGGTGTTCTTGGATGTAATCTTTACAAAAGGGGAAGAAACATCTGTCATCATCCATTCATAATTAAGCACAAATCTAGAAAAAGTATACAACAAGAATGAAATGGAATGAATCAAATCCACAGAGCAGGCATTGGTGAGCTGAAATGCACTGGCATTGGACAGCGTGGAATAGTAATCATGTGGCTTACTATGCCTAGAATCACATTGAAGAGGAGTGACCTCCGATCCATTGTCAAAAAGAACATTATGTGATCTGTCCTGAAGCGCAGGGAGCCCTAGCAGCAGAGTGGTTACAAGTTGGGCTGCTTACCATAAGATTAGTGCTCAAAACCACTAGCAACTCCCACTAGCTACTCCTGTAAAGATTTACAATCTCAAAACCCAAAGAATCAGGCTTCCGTGCCCTATAGAATCACTGTGAGGTAGCATCAACTCAATAGCAGTGACTTTGGCTGGGAGCCTGACGTACAACACTGTGAGCGATAGGATAATAACAAAAACCTAAAAGGAAGACCATTTAGCACATTTTTTATTCAAACTTTCATAACTACCATTAATGCCAAAGGTGAAGAAATGGAAATTTGACCAGTTTCAGCAATTTGAAATCATTCAAGTATGCACTCAAAATGCATTAGTAATTAGTAGCGATTGGAATGCAAAAGTAGGAAGCAAAGAAGAAGGATCAATAATTGGAAAATACAGCATTGGTGATAAAATTGCACTGATAGTCACATGACAGATTTTGTAAGCCCAATATATTATTCACCCCAAATAGCTAAAATACCTCCTTTTATAACATAAAAAGTAATGATAGATATAGGTGTCATTGCCAGGAATGTTCAGGAATAAGATCAACTACATGTGAGAGAAGAAATGATGGAGAAACTCAATACTATTCATGTAGGCCAGGGTCCCACTGCTGAACAGACCTAAAATTGTTCAAATGTAAATTCAAACTGAAACTGAAGAAAATGAAGACAAGCCCATGATAGTTGTATTATATGTGCTTAAGTATATTCAATCTGAATTTAGAGAATATATAAAAAATAGATTTGATGTATTGAACACTGATGACTCAAGACCAGGTGGAGTTATGGAATAACATCAAGAACATAATACATGAAAAAGGCAAAAGGTCATGAAAAAGACAGGAAAGGAAGAAAAGACCAACATGGATGTCAAAAGAGACTCTGAAACTTTGTCTTGAGCCTAAATTCAAGTTCTTGAACATAAGTAGGTACAGTAAATAGCTGATACAATGAAGTGAAATATCTGTACAGATTTCAAACAGTAGCTGGAGAACAGAAAGCCAAATAGTATGTGTGTGATGTAAAGGCATGGAGTTAGAAGATCAAAATGTAAATTTGCACTCAGCATATCTCAAACTGAAAGAAAATTTTAAAATATTTAAGCAATGAACTGTATTATTGAAAGGTTCTATGGGCAAAATATTGAATAACACTGGAAACATCAAAAGAAGATCAATGAAATATTATGCAATGCTAAAGAATAACAAGAAATCTATGAAACACCTCATAGCATGAATAAATCTGATGGACGTTGTTTTTCTGGTTTGTTTGTTTTGGGTTTTTTTTTTATAAGACAGCTTTCTATTAAAGAGCAATTGTATATTGGAAAAACATCTCAGTCCAGTCCAGATAAAGTCCATAAGTGCAATCTTAGTCTGTATGTCAGATACCAGTCTATAAATTCCTCTTTAGACTCATGAAACACATACAATGCTGCCAAATGCAGGGAAATCACAGGCCAGTGGGTGGAGAGTCTTGTGGATCCAGTGGTGGTGGAAGCTTCTCAACGCTGGTAGGGGTCTCCATATGGATCCTCCAGCTCCAGGAGCCTGACTCCATAAACTTGACCCCATGGGTCTTGTCAGCAGGAAGACAAATCAGAGAGACTGTATCTGGTTTCCAGTGAGCTATTTCCTTCACATCTTCAAATGAGATCATCAAGTTGTGACTTGATTGACAGACTAGACCCCACCCCTTCACAAGTTGACAGGAGCTTATGCAACTGCCACATTTGGTGTACAAATGAGGACCACAGGAAAAACTTCTGGGTAGGGTATCATTATTTCTGTTTATCATTTATTAGGGGCTCATAAAACTCTTTTCACGATCAATACATCCATTGTATGCAGACCACATTTATACATTTGTTACCATAATCATTCTTGAAACATCCTCCTTCTATGTAAGCCCTTGGTATCAGCTTCCCATATTCCCCCCTTCTTCCCCTCTCCCGTTCCTTCCTTAATAATTTACAAATTATCATTATTTTGTCATATCGTATACTGTCTGATATCTCCCTACACCCACTTTCCTGTTGTCTGTACCCCAGGGAGGAAGTTATATGTAGATACCTGGCATGGGTTCCCCCTTTTTGCTCCACCTGCCCTCCATCATCCTGGTGTCACCATTCTCACCACCAGTCCTGAAAGCATCATCTGTCCCCTGGTCTAGCTGGATTTGTAAGGTAGAATTGGGATCATGATAGATAGGAGAGGAAATGTTTAAGAACTAGAGAAAAGTTGCATATTTCATTGTTACTAAACTGTACCCTGACTGACTCGTCTCCTCTCTGCAACCCTTCTGTAAGGGCATGTCGCTTCACCTACTGATGGACTTTTAGTCCCCAATCTGTACTCACCCTCATTTAATATGATATAATTTTTTGTTCTTTGATGTCTGATACCTGATCCTTCGACACCTCAGGTGATTCTTCCATGTGGAATTTGTTGCTTCTGAGCTAAGGACTTTGTTCTGACTGAGATAAGCTAGTCACAAAAGAATAAATATTGTATGTGATCACTATTATTAAAAGTCAAGGAAAGGTTTCAACCTAGAAGAAACATTACCTTTAGCTTTTCATTGTGAATAGAGTGAAAGTTTAAAAAATGAATCATCAGTTTTATATTTGACAATTCATACACATCTTGCTTCATCTCATTCATTGCAATCACCTCAACGTATCATCATTTATCCTACTTCTTTCTTGTGTTCCTATTTCCATCCCTCCTCCTTTCCAAATTCTTCTGAACTTTGTCCTTAGGTAAATGCTATCCTTTTGATCTCAAATAGTTGACTATTCTAAGGTGTTCCTACCTCACTAGTGTTATTGTTTCTCTTACAGACATGACTAATGTTTGGCTTAAAATTGAGCCGCCAGTGTGAATTCTTGTCTAGATCTAAAATGTGACTAAGGGTCATAGTCTCAGAGGTTCTTTATTGGACTAGTATATCTGATATCACTCATAATTTTCAGAAGCTTTGGTCGCATAGTGATTATGTAATGGACAGTTAATTGCTAGGTCAGCAATTAGAAACCAACAATTACTCCTTGGGTCAAAAGACAAGGCTTTTGACTTCCATTAAGAGTTACAATTTCAGGGCTGAGCCCCAGTGGTGTAAGTGGTTGAGTGCGGGACTGTGGCCCACAGACTTGGCAGTTCAAATCCAGGGGCAGCTCTCAGGAGCAACGCTCGGAAGCGCCCAGACCACCACAAAACAAACAAAGAAAAGAGTTACAATTTCAAAAACCTTCAGGGTCATTTCCACCTTGTCCTATAGGCTTACTAGGAGTTTGAATCAACTGGGTGGCTGTGAGTGAGAGTTGATGATCTTGAATTTTGGTCCACATTTTCCTCTCACTTTATATAGTATGTTCCAATGTGATCGTTTTTAGAGCCTGGCACTCTCTAGTTCTACTAGTCTCATAATCGGTCCCTAGAGAAGGCCATTATACTTGGTAAAGTCAAAGGGCCTTGAAAAGGGGGAAGACTCTCAAGGAGATGGATTGACACAGTGGTTGCAACAATGGGATCAAACATGGAAACAATTTTGAGTATGGTGCAGGACCAGATCATGTTCCATCCTATCAAAACAAACTCAAATGCACTTAACAGCAGTAATCTCTGAAGAAGCGCACTGTGCTTTGGAGAAAGACTTCATGCTTTGTTAAGCAAGAGAGTCAAAGAAAAAAAGGAGAACTCTCAATGAGATTGGTTCACACATCAATGGGGTCCAACATATTGACAATTGTGAGAACTGTTTAGGGTCCGGAAGTGGTTAATTATGGTGAATATAATTCACTATGCATTGCAACCTACTGCACAGCAGCCAACATCAACCACAAAAGCAATCTTTACAGGAGCACCTCACCAGTTCATTGCTCTCTCAGGGACACTGGGTTGATTCAAACCACCAACCTTTCAAGCTCCTGCCAAGATGAATATAGGAAATTAAAATTTCAGCATTCCAAATAAAATGTCATTGGAGCACAGCTGTGTGACTTGCTCTGCTTGCATGGGACAATGAGGGGATTGAATTGCTGTGCCAGAGACTCTGAGACCTGCAAAACTAGAATTATTTGCTCTCACAGCAGTGCCAGAAGATGGTTGCTGGCCCTTGACTTACTCTAAATGTAGCACTTTTTTAACATCATATGGCAAATTTTGAAACCACAAGAAACTCAAATTTTGTGAGACTAAAACATACATAATTTGATAGTCCTTTAAAAAACTATAGTTAGAAACTTAGGTAGAAACATAAATACTATTTAAAGAGTATAAAAAGTATTTGAAAAAAAAAGCATTTGAAAGAAAATGAGACTAAAAACACTACAAAATATGCTATTGAAAAGTTTTCAGACATTATAAATATGACAAAATTCAGAAACATAGCATAATATGTATATTGACTATGACTTGGCACAACTTTGCAATGCTTTATTCCCACTTCAGGGGGGGCAGGGAAGTAGGGTCATAAGGTATCAACTTCATCACACAACAACAGTGTTGTGACAAGAGCTCTATTGTTGTTTGCTGTAGTTGAGTAGGCCTCAATGCACCTGGTTCACAATAGAATCCGAGCCTGTGCTGTTGAGCCATACCATTGTCATGGGTTGAGTGTTGGGCGCTGACACCAGGCCTCCTTCCTTCTCCATTTCAGTCAGGAAGCTCAGATGAGGTCTGTTCAGCATCCTGCTGGCACGCGGGCCTCCATTGACAGATGGCAGGTGGCTGTGCACGAGGTGCATTGGCCAAAAATTGAACCAAGACTCCCCTGGCAATGCAAGTGAACAGGGGAACCACCACTGCCTCATAGCAAATTCTACAGCAAAAGGAAGACAATGGCTCGAACATTTCACTCACACAGCTCATGGAAATTTAGTTGTCATTACTTTTGATTAGTCATAGTTTTGTTTTTGTTCTTAAAACTTCTGTCACATGTAGTAAGCGTGTGAATGTGGGTTCCTTATGTTCAACCTTCACTCACTTCATCTGTCTCTGCTAATAAGATCTCAGTCCACTCATTTTTCATTTCCAACATTTCTCCTTTGAAGTTATAAGATATTTCCCTGCCAGGAAGTCGTTCAAACTCTTCATGACCTTCCGTTCTTGTTGCTCAGTGCCATTGAGCTGATTACAACTCAGAGCAACCCAATGCTGTGTGCGACAGAATGAAGCTGTCCCCAGTTCTGTGCCATCATAAACGGTCTTCATGAACGCCTTGGCTTCTCAGTTCTTTCCTTTTTTCCCTTTTACTTTCCTCTTGTCCTGCTCTCAGCTTTGACCTTCATTCAGCTTTCAGTAATTCCTCTTGGTTACATTGTCCTTGATCAAGCCCTACCAGGCCTCCTACACCCTTCTCACCATTGGTTTTGGATCACTTGTTCCCTTGTTTGTGAGCTTGTTAACACCACTTTCATCCTGGATTTTCCATAGGACACAGTAAGATTGCCCCAAAGGGTTCGTGAGACTGTAAACATCTACAAGAACAAACAGCCTCATCTTTGTCTGAAAAAAAAAAAACAACAGCTGGCATTTTTTAACTGCTGGTCTTATGATTAGCAACACAACCCTTAACCAACGGTGCCATCAAGTCTTCTGATTTGGCTGCATTTCAACATTTCCCCTTTTCTATAAATGTGAACATAATCTTGACAAATTCCATGGAAAATTGTATTAGGTTTCTATTAAGATGATATCAAAATTATAGATAAATTTGGATACTGTTTTCTGTCCCTTGATTACTAAATCTCTCCACAAAGAATGAGGTATATCTATCTTTTCCTTCTGATCTCTTTTTCAATAAAGCTGAATCTTCATTATGGACGTTCCAATGCAATCTTACTGTTTAACTCCCTATTTTTGCTTGTTGATCCTCACTTACTTACTTATTATGGTAGCTGTTAGCTGCTGTAAAGTAGACCTTGACACATGGCAACCTCTAGCATGACAGAATAAACTGCCCAGTTAGTTCTGTGTCACTCTCATGACTGGTTGCAGAGCAGATCATTGTGCATATGGGTTTTGATAGCTAATTTTCTGTACATTGCCAAGTCCATCTGAGTTTGAGCACTCCACTGAAAACTTTTCAGAATCATAGGAACACGCATGCCTTTACTGACAAGCAGGTAGTAGTAGTGTCTGAAATCAAGCCAGTGACTCCTACGTATATGTCAAGAATTCTAGTCTCCATTACTCCTAATTATATTATAAATGCTCTTTGAAGTGCTGAAAATTGCCAGTATAGTGTTTTAGGAAGTCTAAGTGTAAGATTCTATTGTCTGCAATAAAAAGGATATTTTGTCTCTGCTTTCCTAAAATGTATATCTTTTTTATTTTTCTTGTCTGACTTCATTAAATAAGGCCAAAAATACAATGCTGATGTTTCTAGCAGATACCTTTATCTGAAGGCTGTTTCTTTCTCTTCCTGATTTCCTAAGAGGCTTCTTTTGTTTATTGGTGTTGAATTATGTGTGTTTCATGTGTGTGTTGAATTATGATGAATGCTTTCTTTTCATGAATTATAATAAGAATATACTTTTTCTTTATTATTAATGTAGTGATTTCCATAAACATTACTCCTAATATTTCTTTATCTTTTGATTGTAATATATAGCTGCAATCAACTTTATAATATATCATTTACTGTGTTGGCATCTATTGTTCTAACATGAAGCAAAACTACTGCTGTCAAGGTTGGCTACTAGACTGAAACTAGCCTCGAATAAGTTTCACGGCTCTCCATTGTGTGTTATGGAACAGAAATTACCTTTTATGTAATAGAAATGACCTTTTCCTTACATCTTTTCTACAATTCATCTGCAACATCCTCATGCCTTGCTTTGTTTTGAGGGACAAATCTCTGACAACCCTCAACCTTCTTTTCATATGTGTTGCTGCTCCTGCTTACTAGTGAGCCAGTCCTGACCTCGAGTGACCTGGCGTGTGCAGAGTGTGTGGGGTTTTGTAACTGATTACCAAGCCGTTTTTCCAAAGCACCTCTGAGGGAGTTCGCACCACCACCTTTACAAATGTCAATGAAACTCAAATAGTCTGTTCTTCACAGTGACCTCAGAATGGACGGGAAGAGACTGGAACATCTAAAAGTAGGCATACGAGGAACAATGCTGACCTCTGGGAGGATTTGAAGATTTCATTGTCCACGACAAGAAAACCCACGGTCATTTTATCTGTGGTGTTGGCCTTGTTTTTGTAGAGAAGCCCCGATGTGTAGTGGTTAGGCATTGTTCTGAGAGCCATGCGACTGGCAGTTCAAAGCTACCGCCATGGTCTGGCCTGGGCTTTCTGCTGCTGTCTGCAGTTAGAGCCTTGGCAACCCACAGGGGGTTCTCTGGGTCAGCACTGACTCAAAGGCAGGGATTTGGGTTTGGCTTGGTGTGCTGTGAGTGTGTGCCTTCGTGAAGGGGGGCATTTGGCATCTAAGGTTTGTCATATGCTTGGTTTCAGCATCGTGAATGATGAAGAGAGAGCTCACCTAGGAAGTTTGAGTGGTGGTGTTAGAATACATCCTCCTCCCTCGGCCATTTTCTGCAAAGCTTTCTTCACCCTTTTACTAAAACCTTTTCTAGACTTTAGTTTGTGGCAACATTGTGTACAAGGAAGAGAAAGGACTCCTACTTCTAGTGTGGCTTTATGAGTTCCTTGAATAACTGACCCTAAGACAAAGAACAACTCCAGATCAAATCTGAAAACACAAAGCAAAGCAAAAGCAATAGCCTTTGACATACTGTTGCCCACAGCCATGGAGTACGTTCTGATTCTGAGCTACCAGTCTTCTATAAGGTTTCTCAAACAGGAAATCTTCTTGGGCACATACAGCCTCTTTTTTCCCCGTGGTGCAATCGATGAGTTTGAACCATAACCTTATGATTAACAGTCCAAGGAGAAGCCCACAATTCTGCCTGGGTTTCTTGGAAGGTACTATGGAGAGAATGTAAAAGTTGATTCTGGAGAGGAGTGAAAGCATGGGAAGAGGAACCAACACGAGGCGAGCATCCAGTTTTTAGACCCTTTAACAACCAAAGATCAGCTGACATTAACACCATGTGGTGAAGGTGAGTGTTCTGGCAGGACAGCTATTGTCTATCCAACATGAAGTACCAGAGGAGCTTATTTCAATCAAAAGTCACGGAAGGGGTAGGAGATGTCAGAAAAGAGAGAACCTGAGAGAAAATAACTCTGCATGAAAAGGAAATGCAGTCACAATTCACAGGAAACAAATGCCAGCAATAAGTCAGTCAAGGTACAGTGTAGTAACAATGAAATATGCAACTTTCCTCTAGTTCTTAAATGCTTCCTTCCCTCCCCCTCCCACACTATTATGATCCCAATTCTACTTTACACAAATCAACAAATGTGCTTTTCATGCAAGAGTTGTATTGATTGTGATAAGATTGTATGAACCCCCAATAAAAAGATTTAAAAACAAACAAACAATATGTGGGATTTCATCAAAATTAAAAACTCATCAAAAGTCACCCCTAAGAAATGTTTAGGCAACCATGTCCATAAGGTAAGCATTTGCCAGTTTAATTGAATATAGTGTTCTTGCATTGAGGGAGTCCTTGAGTGGAGGCCCAATATCCATCTGCTACCTTAATACAAAACCTATAAATATATGCACATAGATTTACTTCTCCATCATCATATAAAATATAGTTATATATGTACATGACTATATTTAGATCTCTATAAATGCCCTTTGCCTCCTGGTTCTTTCCTCTATTTCCATTAACTTTCCTTTTGTCTCACTATCATGCTCAGACTTCATTTGAATTTCAGTAATTCCTCTTGGTTACAATGCTCCTGATCAAGCCCTACCAGGCCTCTTATACCCTCCTCACCATTGGTTTTGGATCACTTGTTGTTCTCTTGACCCTGAGTCTGTTAGCACCACTTCCTTTCCTTTGCCTCCCCCTCTCCCATGTCCCGCTGAACCTTTGATTCTGTTGTTTTCTTTCTCCTCCCCAACACCCCCCCACTCCCAGCCTGCCTAGCTTATCTAGCTAGACATGCAGAGATAATAATATGCACACAAAAATACACAGAACAAAACAAAGTAACAAAAGAAAACAAAACAATAACAACACAAAAACAAAGACAAAAAGAAAAGCCTGTAAGGCAAAAAGAAAAGCCTGTAAATAGTTCAAGTTCTATTTGTTGGCCTTTAGGATTGTTTTCTGGTTGAGTCTGATGGGGAGCCACACCCTGGCTTCAAAGTCTATTTTTGGTACTCCCTCAGGACTTCCTTGCTCAGCTCCCCCTTGCTGTTCTCTTGTATACCTTTAGTGTTTTGCCTCAGTGTGGTGGGGTCAGATTGGGCACAATTCCCACACTATGTTCCAGTGTTGTAGGGTAATGGGGTCAGTGAGGGATGCTGTGCCTTGAAGTGGGGTTGACCATACTGTCCTCTCCTTGCATTGGCTGCTCTGAGCAGGGATATCATCCTCAAGGCTTGATGGGTGTGTCAGACAGGGGTCTTCTAGAGAAATAAAATTCAGGACACTAGTAATGCCTTTTTATATGTTTATATACTGAGGAAGATATATAAGATAAAAAGATAACAAGTTAACTATAAGGCAATACAGATTGCTCAGTCCAACTCACTTGCGTGAGGCAACTACAAGACTAGC
>PVJH01045956.1:0-12099 GCA_004026705.1 Nesogale talazaci | reverse complement strand
CACATCCAAAATTAGCACAAATTTAGTCAGTAGTTAAAGTAGAAAGAGCAGAGCAGTGAGTGGAAAATCAAGTTATCAGAGGGGCAGAAAAAAGATGACCAATATTTCAGGTTTTGAACAAAAAGAAATCTGTTTGAGACCCAGAAGGAATTCTGGATTAAAATAAGGCCCATTCAGGCAGCTAGTCCTCAAAATTTGGGGGACCACTATAGATACTGTTTTCAATGCCCTGTTCCCAGGAAACTCTATGCATCTAAAATTTGAACATTGTCAACCAAAGTCAGTCCCTCCATTTGTACTCTGGAAAGAGCCCTGATAACTGATCACAGTTCTAAATCTTGAATTTATTCCATAGACTTATTTTGTGAAATTGTTCATATAATTGACATTGGGAACAGTAGCACTCTCCGTAAACCTGCAGTTTAAAGACCCAATTCCCTTTCAGATTTTTCCTTACTTCTCTCCCACATAACAAAGATTATGTTACCCCAGATTAGGGTTTGACTCACACGTTTTCTAATCAGCTATAATATCTTGAAACTTCTACATCAATATATTTTTAACAGTGTGAAAATCTGGACACAAGGTTGTGGTCACCTGGAATTCTTTGGCCCTGGATTGCAGAGGGAAATCAGCCACTGCTTTGTAACAAAAAAAACCCCATAAATTTCACCAAGATTCAGGAATTCAGCATAGGACACAAACACTGATCATGTGAAGAGATGGAGTTAGTTTACTTCTCAAATGCCGACGGACATGACATCGCTCTGTCATCATGTCAGCGCACTTCCCTCTCACAGTGTCCGTGCTGCTTGTCGACTGGGCAGTTTAAAGTCCCAGCCTGTGAAGTAGCTGCACTTTAGTGCAAGTCACCTTCCTGTCTGACTGTGACTCTCACGGTCACCGCAGTTCACTTCATGACAGTGGTGAGCATGGGACTTCCTCAGCGTCATCTGATGACATTGTCCCTCTGCACATAGCTTTCCTGTCCGCTCTACTACAGCCATCCTGACTGAGCTGATGAGCACTCACTGACCCAGGAAAGGACAGTCAGCACTCTACACTCAAAGGAACTGGGTTTGTTTTCCTGTTCACCAACTGTGTCATCAGTCATCTACTCAGGAGCACTAAGTACCTCGATATGCTGGAGTGTCACAATGATAGAAAACATGATCAAAGGCAAACACAATTAAATTTGCACTCACTGTGCTCAGTTTATTGGTGAACCAGCATAAAACTTAGCAGCTTAAAATGCAAATGTTGTTCCTGTTTCGCTGACTTTATGGCTAGGAGATGCATGGAGGAGCAGGTGTCAGTCCAGATCATATCTCGTGCCCGATTGAAAAGCTCAGCAGATGAATGGAGTCCTTTCTCTCACGATGGCCTTGTGTTCAGTCTGGCACCCTGTCCTCTCTGTGAGCTAGGAATGCAGACAGGACTGAGGGCCAGGACCTTGTCGCAGCACCTGGATCTCTCCTTTGGACTAAGATTTCTCCCAACTTGGCGCTTGACTGTCTCCTGAGAATCATGAGATAAATAAATAAAAGTTATATTAAAAGTTATTGATTTTCATTTGTATTTAAAATTGTGGAATAAAAATATTTAGATTACTATGATCTATAAGATCTGACACATTATAAATACTTTGGGGAAGTATGCAATCAATACCACAAGGGAAACTGTAGACAAGAGTTTTTCTAAAGAAAAAACTCCTCTCTTGTTTCAAACACAGGAGCACACACTACCCCAGGGGCCCCACCTGTGTCCTCAAAACTCATCTCCCCTTCTGTCCTGACTCACAGGCAGCAGCTGAGGATGGCAGCAGGACATAAGCAAGCTTGTTTTTGAGACACACTTGACAGCTCTGATGAGCAATGGGGACTTGCGGAGCAATAGCACTTTGCTATTGTTGGTCTGTCCAGGACTGAGCACACTTTAGGGAGATCTTAGCCATCCTATGCCCTCTCCCCCAATAGCAGTTCCTGGGGACAGATTTGCATCGTGTGCTTCAGCTTTGTCTTGTCCCCTCTGCATGATGGGCCTCCATGTATGGTTTTCTGCTCTGTGTAGATAGAAGACTGTTTCCTCACATTACAATGATGTGTTTCAAATTCAGTGTTTGATACAAAGCCACACATCCAGGGAAGTCCTCAAGGGAAATGGTAAGACAGAGAGGAAGTCCCAGACACTGACAGGAAGCCAGCTTTTAATTCTGCTCAGTCTGCTGGATCTGAGCCCTGAGGCTGAGGCTCCTTTGCATTCACTGAAGTCCAGTCTCTCCCTGTAGGGAGGTTTGTGTACAGATGTTTAATGATTTCCTTTATTGTGTCTATGTTACTGTGTCTTTAACCTTGAGACTGACCATTTGCATATGGAGAAGGTTGTTGTCATTCTCTCTGGGACTGCAATTTATCCATGTATTGAGTATGTAGGATTTAATACCAATATTAGTACCAGTAACTGAGAGGCACTGCAGGCAACTTCCCTGGCACTGGCTGATGCAATCAGTGTGATAATTGATGGTGGAGAATGCAGAGAAAGATCACAAGGGTCAGAGAAGGTTCCTTCATCTGCCTCAAGTCTTGCCCAGACTCTACCAGCTGTACTTTGTCCTGGACATCTGAAAACAAAGACACCCTGCCCAGGAAACCATCACTCAAATCCTTTGTTTATCCCTATTGCTCATCATCATCTTTCCATTTTAAAATATGCAACTAAGAATTCTCAGGTCAGCATTCTCCACTGTGACATGTGTATAATCTTCCCTCTTTAGTAGATTGGCAGACCGGGGCAACTTATGGCTGTGATCTCTCTCTTTACAGTTGGGAGGTTTGTCCTGGCTGGTTTTCATCAGTAGAGTAATGTGCCCTCTTGTGTGTCCACCAATTAGAAAGATAACTGAGGGGTAGATATGACTGTCCAGAAGGAAATTGTGGGAAATTTTAATATTTGGAAGTATATATGATTTATTATTAAACAAGTTTACTGGTGAAACATCATAGAGACTAAGAGGAATATGGGAAAACATATGGATTTTACCAGAATATAACCACTTTCTTTTTTTAAATAGATTATTTTATTGGTGGCTTATACAGCTCCCATCACGATCAATATATACATCAATTGTATGCAGAACACATTTGCACACTTGTTGCCATCATCACTCTCAAAACATCCTCCCTCCACTTAGGGCCTCAGTTACAGTTCCCCATATTTCCACTCTCTCCTCACTCCCCTCCCCCATTATAACCCCTTTCATCCGTAAAATATAAATACCTAAGTGTACCTATGTGATACCAAAATAGGAAGTTATGGTCACATAAGATTAATTACTGCAGCTGAGAGGAAAACAGATGAGGGCCAAAAATATAAAGTGAGTGAAGATATATTTTCACTCTCAGAAATTTTTCCCGAGGAAGACCATGGATGCTTATAAGACCACGTCCCATAACCAGGTTCAAAATGATCCCTTAGGAAGGATGCCATCCTCCTCCCTATAGGAAAACCCTGTCCCCAAAGAAAGATTAATCAACTCTAACAACCTCTGGAATGCACCTGAGAACACTGAAACATCATGTGAAGTTTTATTATTTTTCGTGAGCAGTGGTGGGAGAGGAATGACTAGAGATTGTAAAGGCCAGAGAAGCAGAGAGAACTTAAATACTGATTATCACAGAATAGAACCTTTAATCCCAATCTCTCTACTACTTTTGGATTTACCATTTGAAATCCTTGGACCACACTCTAAAGCCTATAGCTTTGACATTCCTCTGCACCTCCCATGCCAGGGCGCTTCCGCTTTAAGTTCAACCAAATCACACATTTCCTTTCCTAATAGCATTGTAGGAGATTCTATTCAGTTGGGGAAACCTGGAGATGTTGCTGAGTGGCAGGCATTATTTGGTCTTTTGCATTTCCTGCTAAATGAGAAAATATCCCCATCTGAGGTAGATCCTCCATTAAAGATGTGTTATTTCTTTAAAGATGTACAGCTGAGCAAGTGATAGTACATCAGCACTAACAAGTCATATCACTATGCTGTCTGGAGTTTCATAGTAAATGATTTTATACTCTGGGGACAGGTGTCAGTCTTTGTCTTTTGTGTCTTTGTGTTTTGCTGATAGTGATGTCACATAACATTTGCCCTTCTGAGCTTGAGTACTGTCACTCAGCATTAGATTCTCTAGATCTATGCCAAGATGAGGTTTGTGGTTTCTCCAATGTTTGTAGACATGTATACTGTACACACAAATGAATGTCCTAAGAAGCATTTATGGAAATAATATTTGGAAATAGTTTTTGTCATGAGTTCATGATACACATAACACAACCCTGTTCACATATTCAATGTACCATAGACTATTTATTATACAAATGACTTCAGCCAGTATATGTCCTCATTTGCTTAGCTATTTTCACTTTTTTTATATCTAGAGAGCATGGGCTTTTTTTCCATGATCAACATCTTAGCACATGAAGACAGGTATATCATTTTTTTAACCTCTTGAGATTACATATTCTGGTTTCAGTTTGGGAATTAAGTGGAGTGAAGGGGTGGAGTCTGGCCTTTCAGTCAAGATATAACCAATGAGACCTCTGTGGGCACCGATTTTTCCGGAAAATTCTGGGAACTCCTGTTTTCCTCCTTACAGGGTGGAGACATCTTTCTCTCTGCTCACTCCTTGAGATGATATTCTACTGACCAGACACATGGCACTATGCCCTGGGAGCTGGAGAAGTCACATGAAGCTACTTGGATGGAACCTGGTCTCTGGAGCTAGAGAAGCCCTGTCAGTGCTGAGACACTTACAACTTCACTGGATTCAGGAGACTTCCAACCTACTGGCATGTGACCTTCCTGCATTCAGTCTCATTACATGGGTTTCATCAGTCTGAAGAGACCTTTTAGGTTGGTAGTGTATATATGAGCTAATATTGAACCTATGGACTTGATCTGGACAGGGATAGGGTGTTTCTTCAATATTCAATTGTTCATGTATATAACACTCTTTCTTGTATATTATATATATGTATGTTTATATATATGTGTGTGTGTGTGTTTCTCTATTTGCTTCTCTATTCTACCCAGATAAACACAACTGTTTGGGGTTGTTAAGGTTTTTTTGTTTTGTATTTAAATAAGGATGCTTTTATGACAAACCACATTCAGGTTGAAAAACAAAAAAAAATGGAGGGAAAAAAGACATTCACATTTTATTTTTTTAAATCACAGCAACACAGAGGGCCATTCTGTAAACTTTTCTTCAACGCAACTGTTAACTTAGTAACATTAAAAAGTTCAACAACAAATATGTATTTTGAGAGTGAAACCTATCATTAGGAACAGAAACCAGCAAGGTCTTAACTTTGCTTGGGTAGATGTCTTGGATGATATTTAAACTTGATAAAGGTTAGCCAGAAACATTGAATATATCATTGGAAATTTCTGTGTTAAAGTGAATAGAATCTCCCAGGAGTACAAAATTAAGAAAATGTTTGTTTTTTTTAGGAAAATATTCCCTGAAGCTAGAGATGATAAAAATAGATGTTCTTCTCTTCCCTTGAGGTGGCTAAGGTAGGACGAGAGTAGTCATTGCTCCTCTGTAACCAGACTTCCCTCTCCTGCCTCAAAGCGGAATAAAATAAAGGACTAGGTATTAATTCCTAAAGATCTATACCTAACTGGCCCAAGCCAGAACAAGACTGAAATGATGTCCAGAGCCACCTCTTTTTGCTTTCTTAAGGCATGAAGTCTTCATTCTGAAGAGTATGACCATGAACATTGGTAGCTGAAGATACTGGTGAAAACCTTCTGCAGCAAGGGGATGAAGAACTTGGAAGAAACTTGGGAAAGGGCAGCCATAGCTTCTAGCCCAGTCCCTTTTTATGAGGAAAAGAAAAGTTAGAAAGCCATAACTTAGGCGCAATGAAAAGACAAGGGAAAAGGACTCTTGTTCCAAACTCTGTCACATCACCAAGTAAAAACAAGCAAAGAAACAAACGAAAAAAACAACCACCAAGGTACAAAAGGAAATTTATAATTAAGATTCTCTATTAGAAGAATGCAAGTGAAGACAAAACCAAACATAAAATTTTAAATGTGTTTTTATTGAGGAACCTAGCACTTTTGGTATTTTTAGGAAAAAGCAATTTTAACTGTGATGGACATTTCATGTAGTTAATTACAAATGGAGCCCTGATTATATTTTCAAAAATCTTGTCAATAGATATCTAGCTGGAATGAAGTCATCATCAGTTCACAAAGGAAAACATCATACATGATCCAGTATGATCATAGTGTGGTCATTTTTAGCATGCCCATCTATCTACAGAAAGTAATGCATAGCACAAAACTGTAAGGAAGGAGTCGTAATTGATAAAATGTCAACATAAGATTCACACTTGACACAGAGATAGGTAATAGAAAGTTAAATATGAAATTCTAAATATAGACTTTTTGTTAAAATAGACTTTTTGTTAAAAAGTCTAAGGGAAGATGCCATTAATGTGTTACAAATAGTAATATGAACAAGGTCACAATGAAATCGACCTAATTAAAAAAATCATAAAGTGGGTATTTCAATTTTGGAGACAGTTATAATAGAAAAATAAATGACCTTTCTAGACAAAAATGTATATTTAAGGAAAACAAAGAACACGGAGAAGATAACATAATGGAGGTTTGTGCCGCTCAGACTCCTTTTTTCATCTGGGGTTCTACAATCACACTGACTTCTCCCGCCTCCTTTCACAGTGATGCACGTTCATGGCCTGCACAGCAATGGAGTTCAGCATTTCATTAATTTGACCATGAAAGGGCTCACTGGGGATGTGGATTCAAGACATCAGAGTAGAAGTCGAGTCCGTGCTCTTACCACGCCATAGCACACCGACCCACAGCTGATTTAAGGGCATCTAGATTCAGAAGAGTTCAAACACAACATTTATGAGTTTTACAAGCCCTGATTAAAGCCCTGAAGCTGCACCTGGAGACAGTGAGCCAAGTACTCAGGAAAGCATTCCCAAACCTTCATTTTTCAATACTTGACCTCACCTCTGAGAGATGTCCCCAAGAAGAAAAAGCAATTGAAATATTCTTGGGAACAAGGTCCAGACTCAACTTTTCCAAGAGAGTAAGTCCTAAATTAAACAGTGGTTTCCTAAAACTCTTATCTGATGGATTTTGTGGAGATTTGCATGTGAGTGGTACGTTTGGGTTTTTTGTTTGTTTTTGGGGGGGCATCGCTGCCCTCTGGTGGCCGTGAGAGCTACCCAGCCTTGCTCCTGGAGAGACACTGCTGGATTTGAACCGCCAAGCCCGTGGGCCGCAGTATCACACTCAACCACCAGACCAGTGGGGCTCAGCCCAAGTGGTACCTTTGTAATAAAGTTTAAAAGGTGTTCATCTGGGGAGAGAATGGGGACTGTTTCCTCAGAAAACTCAGTCCTGTCCATGACTTCTCCATTCATCAAGACCAGTACCTCCAGGCTACAGAAAGTGATGAGCACTATGTTTTGTTTTGTTTTGTTTTGTTTTTATCTCCCTGCAGAGAGATATCCCTCGATCCTTGGCTTCATGCTAGAAAGAATTTACTCTGAAGACTGAATTCTGTTCCAAGTGAGTTTATTGAAAGTTAGAAGTTTTAGGTTTACACAGGCACCCTCAGGGCCCCTTACTCCAGTCTGCCTGCCTAGAAGTTGCTTGTGAAAGTCATGACACATGGGCTGAGCCTTTTCAATTCCATCATGGGGAGGTGTGGTTGATGACCCTGGTTGACCCAATTGGTGGAATTGAATTCACCTGATCCAGATGAACCAACCCAGGTGCAAAGCACACCTAAGTGTACCACATATTCCGGGTCGGAGACTTGAACATCTGACCATTCCTAATGGATGCCTGGGTCCCTAAGCTAGGCTGCCTAACATTTTTCCCCTGAAGAGATATGGAGCCAAATCTTTGGTGCACTGGGCAGTCACATCTCTAATGAAATCTTGCTGATAAAAGGGGTGAAGTGGGGCTTTGGGTCCACACGCTTACTGTTCTGGTGGAAGGGGTGTCGTCCATTTATGACTCAGGGTGGATGAGATGGAGGTGGTCCAGGAGCTGGTGCATTGGTTTAGAAGTCTTGGTAACCTAAGAACTTTTGGAAAAACAAGTGAAAACACAGGGGAGCAGTTAAAATAAGACAAGGGTCAGGTGTGGTGACAGTGTCTGTAAATTCGGTTAGTATCACAATAAATAAAAATCTTAGGAAAAAACAGACATCATTGTCCACTGTAAACATAGGAAAGGGGTGAAACCATTCACTGACTTATAGAGTCATCTGTGTAACCCTCATCTGTCCTGGGGTGGTGATGTAATACCATTCTAAGACTGTGCAATGACTCACAGAAGTGTTTGTCTGTGGGTTCTGCTCTGAAGGGGTTTGAAGGTGTCAGTTCCCAGGGTTTAACCCATGTTTGGTGGACCCGAGCACTCTGCTCTGGAACTGTGACAACAGTGGAGATAGAGAGAATTACTGGCAAAGGATCCTTCCAGACTGACAGAAACTGGGGACTAGGGGACCTATCCTTCCAAGTTTTTGTAAGAGCTAGATCTCCTGGCTGACACAAGTCTGCTATATTTTCCCCCCACTGGGTCCCAGTGAGCCTATACTGAAGAAATGCTTCCTGACATTGGGCTGCTTGAGTGAAATATTGTATTGAGGCTACCTTAGAGACTATATCTGATGCTGTTATAAGAAAAAGGTGCCTCTATAAACCTTTATGGGGGTTTAAATATGTAGGTTGCTGTGGGACAATCCTAAGATGTCAGAGTTCTTGATCGTGTATCTTTCCAGTTCATCTGAATTTCTCATGTCAGCTTTCTGAGGGTTAACTTCAGGTGTTGATTAATTAACTACTTGTTTTGAAGACTGAGGCCTCTTGGCACAGTGCAGACGATAGGTTATTCTCAGGTGTTGGGAGACTACGTGAGTGATTTGGCAGATGGAAGCAGGCCTGCCATCACTCTGCAGCACATTGGGAAGCCCAAAATGAGGAATTAATTACTGAATTAAGTTTTTAGATACTTCATGAGCCTTCTCAGTGTCAGTAGGATATGTTTCAATCTACGCAGCAAAGGTATCAGTAAACACCTTATGATACTTAAATCCCTGGACAGTGGTAACCTGGGTAAAATCTATATGCCAGTATTCCCCAGGGCAGGGTACATTGTGTTGGACGGGTTGAGCAAGGTGACTTCTGAGCACCCCTTGGGGGCTGTTGATCTTACAGGTGAGACAATGGGAAGTTATGGGCCTGATGGTTGAGGTGGAATTGGCTCTACAGGACTGTTGAGTGAGCAGGGTCAGGGAGGGTGTGGGATAAGATGAATAGTGCTGTGGAAGACTTTTACGACTTTCCACTGTAACGTTTGTGGTAAGAGGAGCTTGTTGTCGTTACCCCACCATCTATCAGGTCAAAGGCACAATTCTTTTTTTTTTTTTTTAGGCATCACTGCCCTCTGGTGGTGGGAGTAGGAGGCCCAGCCTTTGCCCCTGGGAGCTGGAATTGAACCTCCAACCCAGTGGGCCACAGTCAAAAGGCACAATTTTTGTGTCTTCACTTGTTCCACTTCTTCTGGCGAGTAATATGGAAGAGAGAGCTACTTTGGTGGAATTCAGGCATTTGTGGAGGCTAAGAGGCTGGTCCCTAGGGCTGTCTGTCTGATAGCCCAATCAATGGCTTGGTTGACCACAGTGACTTCTGAGTTCCCCTTCTGGTGCCCTCAGTATTGCACTACTGTCACTTCTGTTAGTTTTTTGACAGCTGACAAGAGTGCCTTAGTCTGACCCTCATACTTAATAGGGCTTCCATCAGTGGTGAGAAATCCTCTCTCCTGCCAGATAGAAGAGTGAGTGTGACAAACCAGAAACCTGTATTTGGAGTCAGTAAACAGCATTAAATTCTTCCCCTCTGCTACTTTCACACCCCAGGTTAAGGCTATAACTTTAGCCAGTTGGGATGAAGTTCCTGGGGGAAGGATATTAGCTTTAGGAGACTTGGTGAAGGGAGACAATGGCATAACCTACCTTGAGCACTATTTCAGTCACAAAGCTGCTTCCATCTGAGAATCTGACACAATCTGCTCCTGCCGTGGTTAGTCTTTAAGATCTGTTTGAGGCAGGTTACTAGGAGCCAGCAGCTCGAAGCAGGAATGAAAGGGTTGAGCGCCCTCCCCAGGGTCAGGGAGTCATGAGACAGAACTGAGTGTGGTACAATTATGGACAGTGACATCAGGGTTTTTTCTATAAGAAGAGTGTGGAATGGAGTGCATCCTGGCCTACCAACCCTTGAGGATGATATTCCCATTCAGAACAGCCAACGCACAGAGAGGATCAAATGGCCGGTCCCACTATGAAATATGGCTACCGTCAATGATGCAAGGTCTTTTGGGGTCACCAATGGAGAAACAGGGTCAGGATTATATCCTGTCTGATGCAACCACACCATTGCAGAACACTAATTGTGTACAACAGAACATGGAGTTCCAGATGGAGTGCCAAGGATATAATTTGGGGCCAGGGTGAGTCACCCCATCCGAATCAACCTTGGGACACTCCTGGAGGTCAGCAAACAGATCTTGAACTACTTATAGCTTTTCATATTGTTACTTTTTTATTTTACATATATAAATATATATTGGACATTGGGGTTTTTTTGGTGTTGACCTTGTTTTATTTTGTTTGGTTCCTTCATTTTAGAGTGCATTTTTCATACATATTGTTACTTCTGCAGGTCTATCTAGATAAGATAGGCTGGACAAACAGTCTGGAGGCAAAAAAGATGGGACTGATGATTCCTGGGCATGGGGGACATGGGAGAAGGGGAGGAGGAAGAAAGGACGTGGTGTTGACCAGTCCAGGGACAAGGGAATAAAAATGTATTCAAAATCAGTGACAAAGTGAGTGAAACAAGTCTGATAGGTATTGATGAAGAACAAGGTAACAGAGAGAAAATGCCGAAACCCAAATGGAGGCTGAGCATGATAGTGGGATAAGAGGAAAGTAAAAGGAAATAGAGGAAAGAACTGTGTGTGTGTGTGGGGGGGGGGGTAATGGGCATTTATAGATATTTAAATGCAGACATGTACATAGGTGCATATATTTATATGTGACAATAGAGAAATTGATCAGCGGGCATATATTTATAGGTTTAGTAGTAGAACAGCAGATAGGCATTGGTCCTCCACTCAGTGCAAGAATATTTTGTTCTATTAAATTGGCATCCTATGATGCTCACCTTCCCGACACGATCACTGAAGACAAATGTGTGCATAAGCAAAGGTGGTGAAGAAAGCTAATGCAGCCCAACTATCAAAAGATGCAGCATCTGGTGTCTTAAAGGCTTGAAAGTAAACAATCAACCACCTAGCTCAGAAGCAACAAAACTCACGTGGAATAAGTGCACCAGCTCTTGGGACCACAAGGTGTCAAAGGGATCAGTTATAAAGCTTCAAGAACTAAAAAGCATGGCATTGCATGCTCACTTTCCTGACATGATCGATGACAAAAAATGTGTGCATAAGCAAATGGTGGGGAAGAAACCTGATTGTGCTGGGCTATCAAAAGATATTGTTTCTGGGGTCTTAAAGGCTTGAGTAAAAAAGCATTCATCCAGTTCAGAAGCAACAAAACCCACATGGAAGAAACACACCAGCCTGTGTGACCATGAGATGCCCAAGGGATCCAGTATCAGGCATTAAAGAACTAAAAATATATTATTATAAATGAGAGGGAGTACAGATTCATGACCCAAAGCCCATCAATAGGTGAAGTGACATCATTTACAGAGGGTTTCAGGGAGGAAATGAGCCAGTCAAGGTACAGTGTAGTAACAATGAAATATGCAACTTTCCTCTAGTGCTCAAATGCTTCCTCCGACCCACTCTCATGATCCCAATTCCACCAGGCAAGTTCAGCTAGACAAGGGGATGTACACTGGGGTCAGAAATTTAGGATAGATGATCCCTCAGGGCCAGTGGTGGGAGTGGTGGTACTTGCAGGTGGAGGGACAGTGGAGTAGAAAGGGGGAACCAATTTCAGGGACCTACATATA
>PVJH01045955.1:0-12109 GCA_004026705.1 Nesogale talazaci | reverse complement strand
ATCTTTTGTTCTCTTTCATTTCTCCTCCATTTGTCGACTCACAGAGCTGGCCTCTTTTATTCTAATTCATCCCTGCCCGCTTATTTGCTGACTTAAGAAATATTTACAGAGCACCAGCTACATGCCAAGCCCCATGCTAGACCGCGTGGAACTTCTGTCATTACTGTTTAGCAGCATGGACTACATAGGCAAGAAAGAGGCAGGGGTGTGGGTGTGGGTGTGGTTGGGGGGGGTCGCTAATCCACCCCTTTCTCCCTATTATCCGCCCCCACCCCACCACCACCCCTGCCTGTGCTTCTCTGTCTTTCCAAGTTCCCCTACCCGCGAATAGGACATTTTGCTCCAACCACCTCTTGCTGAAGTGGAAACCAGTCAGAGTTAATTGTTAAACCTGAGAGCTGGCAAGCGGTTCACCCTGCTGGGCGGGTGGGATGGGGCTGAGCCCTGGGTGCCTTCCCCTGTGGGGCGGAGCCACCAGGTTTTGCTGGCTGCAGACTTGCCACCTTTCCCCTATTCTGGGATCTGCCTCCAGGGCTCTGTCACTCCTACTCGGAAGGAAGGCGTGCCACTCTGAATGCTCCCTACCCTGCCTCCAGCTGAGGCGACCTGGGAGGTGAGTACCGACTCTGGCCCAGCCCCAAGGATCTCTGGGTCAGTGTTCTTATGGGGGTGGCACCCAGCCTCCGAGGCCCACCTAAAGGGCCGGCTGCCGGGGGGACCCAGTAGACCCTGCCGGTGTTGTCTCTTGCCCACAAGTGGGACTGGCCCACTTTCTGCGACTCTCCTTTCGCCTCATCTTTGTGTTTCCTGCCCTGGGTCATTTTCTGCCACCAGATTAGAGTGGTCCCGGAAACACTGTGGCAGAGACGTACGTCTTCCTTCAGAACAGTGCTTCTCAACCTTTCTAATGCAGTGACCCTTTCATACTGTTCCTCATGTTGTGCTGACCCCCCAACCATAACATTATTTTACTGTTATTATGAATCGAGTGACCATTGTGAGAGGGTCGTTCGGACCTCAAAGGCGTCGGGACCCACAGGTTGAGAACCGCTGTTCTAGATCAGCTCCTGCTGAGGTCCGGGGACGGAGCTCAAGCTCCTCACTCGGACAGGCTGCGTCAAAGCTGGGTGACCTTGGACGGGGGTGGGAGCACCTAGATGAGCAGCAGTGTCTTCCTCTGATCAATGAGAGTTCCGGTCCCTTGGTCACCATCATTGGGAGTACAATAGGCCCCAGAACTGGAATCAGTAGAAGCTGACTTTGGATCGAGTGAGTTAAAGGAGTATATTATTTAAGTTCATTTCCCCTTGAAATTGTGAAAAAGTGTAGCTATTGGGAATTTGGAAATTTTGCATGTGGCTTGCATTAATTGTATTGGACAATGCTGTACTAGAGCTAGGCACATTTAAATAATACCTAGCAGACTGACATTCCCAGGTGGCGCACAATGGTTCATCTCTTCACCCAACCCGAAAGGTTATAGGGTCAAGAGTTACCCACAGGCAATCCGGAAGAAAGGGCTGTGATCTACGTCCCAAAACTGTCTTCGGTTTCTTTTTCTTTGTGGCAGCTGGCTGGTATAAAGTGTCGCTGTTTGGGGAGGCTAAAAACAAGCGAAGTTCCTATGTATTCCCTGCCCACCCCGCTCCCCAGCCCCCAGCCCCGCACCACACCCCACAGGGGAATGTTTCTACCTGCTAGCCTCAAGGATAAGATCAAGGTTCCGAGGGCAAAGGCGAAGCCAGCAGCCTGGCTCTCAGCCTGGCCCCTCCACTGGCTTGCCGTGTGATGCTCGACAAGGCCTGTCACTTGGCTGAACCCTTGTCTAGCACCCTTCGCCTCTCACCTGTGAACCAAGGCTGGTGGTTAGGTTGAGTGGTGGGGGGCATTGCCTGAGATGCGACCCAAGTGAAGCACTCTTCACAGTTCTGGACACAGGGTGGACAATCAAGTGCTGGCTTCTGGGAACAGGGGAGGGGGGGTCTGGGTGGGTGAGGGGGTGGCGCGGCGTTATTGCTGCCACTGTGGCAACCATCAGCTTTCGCTCACTCACTCTGTTGGTCTGAATGGGCTTGATGGAGGGAGCTGGGGCGAGGACATGGGGGTGTGTGTCTTGTACTCTGTCTTTTGTCCTGCCCCTGGAGGGATGGCTTGCCTTTGGGGTTACGCTTTGGCGGCGAGAGATTAGGTTCCCATTTTGCAGACGAGGAAACTCAGGCTTTTGAAAGGGAATAACCTGGCCATACATTCACCACCTGAGTCCAGGGCTTCCCAAACCAATGAATATGGAGCCAGCATTTGAAGTTGCCTGGTCATTTTTTTTTGTTTTTGGAAATGCTATTATTAATCTCATTACGAAGGAATCTAAGCACTATTCAGTACAAGCGTCTCATTCTTGAGCAAAAGCAACAGAGACCTGAGTGTGTATGTGCGTGGGTGGGTGTGTGGGCTGTGTGGGAGTGCTCGGGCAGCCAAGCTGGGGCTGTTTGTGTTTATTTAGATCCAGCCCTAGCGCAGCCCTGGCAGGATGGATGACCCCGCTTGTCAGCCCCCCTTCCTCCTGCTCAGTCCCAGGAGGGCTTCAGAGAAAGAGGCTTTTGTTTCACCTGTTCCTTCTGGTTTTCTCTCAAGGTAGCTTTATTCGCCCCCACCCCCAGGACACACCTCTTACCCCCCACACACCCAGATTTGCATTTGTCCTTATTCCTAGCTTAAAGGGCCCTGAAGTCTGAAGTGCCTGCTCACACTTGTACTTTCTGAAGGATCGTGGGGGCAGGCCAACGTGTTTTAAATAAAGGAGACCTGCCTGGGTTCAAATCCCTCTTCTACCATTGATTCTTGGGCTCCTGGTGGCATAGTGGGTCCCAGGTTGGGCTGCTAAGCAAAGGTAGGTTTTCTACTTCTTTAGAGCTACCGTCTCTGAAACCACAGGGGCCAATTCCATTCTGTTCAATAGGCTCTTCCAGAGTTGGACAAGACTTCATGACAGTGAATTTCTGAGTCTGAGTACGACTGACACTCCCCATGACCTTGGGCAAACCACTTATTTTTTGGCCTTCATTTCCTTATCTTAAAAGCAGGCACCAAAATGGTATGATGCAGCCCAGTTTGGGGGAAGAACCCATGTTCTAAAGCAGGGTCCTTTTCTTCTGCCGTGGGCCATCTGGCTAGTTAGAACATGCTTCTTGGGGCCATACTAGTCCAACACGTAAGCACCTCATCCCTAATGTGATGGTTGGAACTGCTTCTCCTCAGTGACACAGGGGAGGTTAGCTGCGATCGATGATTTTGCCAACTGGATGTTGCCCACCCCTGCTCCCGAGCCTTCCTGCTAGTGTAGGGGTCCAGCTTGGCCACTTCCTCATTGTCGCCCTTGGCGAGCTTTCTGGGGCTAGCATCTGTAAACAGACGCTACTGCCTCTTGGATGATCCGAACAAGGCTCTGTTCTCACATGCATCATCTCACTTATCTTCTCATTAGCTTACCCCCCCCCCCCACACACACACACACTCCCGCCCCCTCCAGTAGGCTGATTAATCTTAGTTTCCAAATGAAGAAACTTGGGGAGGTAGAGTGACTTGCCCCAGGCCCTATAGCCCGAAAGTGGTGGAGCCAGAATTCAAACCAGCTCTTCTGTGACTCCAGAGTCCCAGCCATAGCCATTGTGCCGCCCGCACTGCCTCCCAGGCACGTTCACCCACTGTCCTTCCTGGGTGTAAGGAAACGGTGGCTGGGAGGCAGGCTGGAACCTGCCAGGTGGCTGATGTTCGAGCTGGAGTCGAGTGTCCTGAGGTCGGGGCTAGTCCCTGGCACTGGGACAGAGAAAGAGGGCGGGCTTTCAGACGTTCATCTTCTGTACTGGCTGGTTCAACCCCAGCCTTACAGGGGCCTTCTTCACCCTATTCTTGCGTTTCCTGGGAAGGGAAGTAGAAACACTTTACCCCACTCAGAAATTACTGGTCAGAGTGTGAGTCTAGTACTCCTGATGCTTCTTCCTCCAGCTCACCTGCCCCACTGCATGTAAGGCTGGCCCAGCAGTGGGGGCTTACAGAAGATTCAAAAGGGGCTTAATGAGTCAATTAGGCCAGCACGGAAATGGTGCTGCAACAAAGCAAAGCAGAAGACTCTTAAGGGTCACTGAGTCCAATCATATTGATTTCTCATATGAGGAGACAGGTCAAGAGGGAAATGGATGTTTTTTTTCCACCTGGGTGTTGGGGAGCCCTATACTGAGCCGGGAGGGCCCGTGGGCCTGTTTTCCTTCACACCAGTCCCAAGCCAGCCCAGCAACAAGTTTGGTGGGTGCCACGTCTTAAAGAGCTCATGGTAGTTTCTGTAGTAGATAGTTCTGTCTTTACTGCTGTCACCCTAGGGAAGGCCCTTGTGACCACTGCCCTGGACGATCACAGTGCCACCTAACTGGCATTTCTAAAGCGACTCTTGCCCGCCCCCCCCCCACCCCCCCAGCAGACCATGGTTTCTCCTTGCTATAGTTTAAATAAAGACTCTTTACCTTGGACTCCAAGGCCCTGCCCGGCCTGGCCGCTGCAGCCTCATGTTTGTCACTTTCCCCTTTGCTTTCTGTGTACAGTCAGTCACACAGGCCTTTCTGTTTAACAGGTTCCGCAACTTCCCAAGGTTCCTCCGAGAGTCAAATGCCAGCCTCTCAAGTTCCAGCTCCATGCTGGGCCCACAACATAGGGTAGTTTTGTTTTTGAAGGTGCTCACTCTGTTTCCTCCTTCTAGGTGCCTGACTGACATTCCAACCCCGCCAGGAGCCGGTGTGGACAGACAGAGGAGGGGTGAGTGTTACAAAGGTTCCACCTTGATCTGCTGCCAGGGGCTGGACAAAACCATCTTGCAGGCTCAGAGCCTCTGTCTTTGGATATAGTTTACTGCTTGGGAGGCATGAGAGGGTTTTTCTAGGTTATAGGTTTCTGGGGGATTTGAAGGAAGTCAGTGCCGAGGGGTCACCCTGGTTTTGAGGGAGGGGCTGGAATGCACACTGAGGAAGTCCCCAGGCTCACCCATGCCACCATGGCTGGTGAGTGATGGGGTTGGACCTGGAAGCTGGATCGCTGACCCTTAAGGTCTTGTTTCTTTTTTTTTTTTTTCGGGGGGGGGGCACTTCACTGCCCTCTGGTGGGAGTGGGAGGCCCAGCCTTGCTCCTGGAGAGCTGCTGCTGGATTTGAACCGCCACCCCAGTGGGCCGCAGTCCCGTGCACAACCTCTACGCCACCAGGGCTCAGCCCAAGCTCTTGTTTTTCATTTGCTTCACTACCCCTGGGTTGCAGACTGGATGTGGGAGAGGCGGCTTCATTTTGTCCCTGCCACTGGTTATTCGGTGACTTCGGGCAACTGCCCTCCTTTCTGTTCACCCTGGTTTTCCTGTATGTACATCATCAGGTTCTGGGGGGGCAGGGGGCAGGGGAGGAACGGCAGGATCAGACCGAATGAGTTATTGAGTTATTTTCAAACTCTTCAGCCAAGAAATCTCCAGTTCAAACGAATCCCAGAGAATCTGCATGTAGAAAGCAGTAAAGGGGCTGAGCCCCGGTGGCGTAGTGGTTGTGCGCGGGACTGCAGCCCACTGGATTGGAGGTTCAAATCCAGCAGCAAGGCTGGACCTCCTACTCCCACCACCGGAGAGCAGTGATGCCCCTAAAACCAAAAAAAAAAACCCCAAAACAAGAAAGCAGTAAAGGGAGTTAGTTGCAGCCCTAATTGAGGCTGGGGTGGGGACTCTAATAGGCCAGTTCTTCAACCCCCTCTCCCAACTGCCCAGACCATGCCACCAAGTTCTTCCTTGGCTCTGTGCAAACTCCTTTGGAAACCACTGGTCTAGGGAATTGCAAAACTCCTTTCCAACTCAGGGGTTCTGGGACTTGGGGAAGGCAAGGATGTAGAGAGGTAACTGATCCCATGAAGTTATGCCAATTGAAAAACCATAAAGCAAGATGCAAACACCTGCAGAGTCTTCAGCAAAGCACAAGGGCCAGAGCTGGAATGGCGTCATTCGAAACGCTTCTTTCGTGGACCGTTCTTGTTCTGTGGTGTGTGTCAGTTGGCTGTGGAGGGCGGGGAACTGCAAGCAGGGGCATGGGGCCAGGGCTGGGTATTCAGTGGGCTGGGTCCCGCTGGGACAGGTAGAGTGAATGAGGACCAGAACTGGGAGCATGTTCCTCCTGCCCCTGCATCTGGGGTTGGTGCAGGTGTGGGGAGCGGGACATTAGCTCCAGTGATTTGGTTCCTTCCTGCCAGCACATGGATCTGCAGGGATCTCTGGGCAGGAAGCTTGGGAACAAGGAATCCTCTGTCCACAGCCACAGTGAGACCAGGAGGCAGGCGCTGGATTAGGGGTTCCCAGGAGGAGGTTAGCCTGGCCTTTCCCTGACATTTGGGCAAAGGGTAGGGAGGCGGGGGTGGTGTATAAAGTAAAGTGACCAGATTTTAAGCAGGACACCATTGACCGGGGGGCGGGGTTCTTGATTAAAAATTTGCTCTATATGGAGCTGCAAAAATTCTCATAGAGGGCTGAGGCCTGGTGGCATAGTGGTTGAGTGCAGGACTGTGGCCCTCTGGCTTGGTGGTTCAAATCCAGCAGCAGCTCTCCAGGAGCAAGGCTGGGTCTCCTACTCTCACCAGGGCAGTGATTGCCCCCCCCCCCCAATTTTTCTTTCCAAAGAATGCAAAAATAGTATTGTAATATACTTATTTTAATTTTAAAACACTTCAGGATATTATTAAATTGTTAAAAAGCTGGACACCTGGTCACCTTAGTGTAAGGGCAAGTAGAAATTGGTTCATGTATTTATTCTACAAGTTCCTGAAGCTCTCTAAGCTCAGAGGTGGAGGGTTCTGTAGGGGCAGAGTCTAGAAAATCGAGTCTCTAGACTTTACTCACTATCAGTTCATAAGAGGAGATTGAAGTGGGAGTGCTGAAATTTTCAAAGGCATCCTGGTGCAGGGCGAGTGGATTGCCGAGGCACTTTGGCCTACAACTTCAGAGTCTTGCTCTTATGGTAATGTCTTTTGTTCTTTGAGTTTGGGAAACAAGTGCTCTGTGACTTTGGCTTCATTGGCCCTCCCTTTCTGAGTCTTGGCTTCCTCTTCTGTAGCTTGGGAATATGTGGACATTACTACTCGGGTCATACTTCCTACACATAAAGGTTTATACCAAATAAAACATGTTTCAGCATGTCTCTGAGACAAGTTCTCTCAGTAATACATTTGTCTTACCAAAAATCGTGTGGGGGGAAACCAGCCCCTCACAACTATATCACTGGTCCGATAGGCGCAATTGTACAGGTCTGAGATATAAAGATTAAAGTCATAAAGAATAAGAGAGATAGGAGAGAAAGTAAAATAAAGGGGTCACACACATTTCATGGTAGCATGCTCACCTCCTGAATGGCCATGGTCTCACCAGCCAGGTCCACGCACAGCACGGGCAGAGAAGGTCTTTTTATTTCTGGCCAAGGCCCATATATACATAGGAGCATGATTACAGGTAACCACACACGTCACCGGAAGGGGCTGTACAAAAGACACAAGTGTGGCAAGAAGGGGATGAACTAGAGGTATACACGTAATAGAAAGGGTAAGGACTAGGGGATACATGTGACCAAGATGGATGGACCCTAGACTCAATATGGCAGCCTAACCTTGATCACCCTTGAGTGGGTTTGACCTCTCTAGGTCCTCCTGCAGGGAAACAGTCTACAATCCTTATCAGAAGTGAGTGAGACAGGGCTGAGCCCCGGTGGTGTAGTGGTTGTGTGCGGGACTGCAGCCCACTGGGATGGAGGTTCAATTCCAGCTCCACGGAGTAAATGCTGGACCTCCTACTCCCACCACCTGAGGGCAGTGATGCCCCCCCCCAAAAAAAAAACAAAACAAAAAAACAAATGAACAAAAGAAGGGAGTGGAACAGTCTAATTGCTAGAGCCGGCTGATAACCCTGAGGGAGAGTAACCTCCAGCCTGCTTGTGTTGACCCCCTAGTGTACAGTCATTTGCCATATGTAGCAATAGTGTCTTGGGTTTGACATATATGTGGGGGAGACAACATGGGAGAAATCTTTCTGTAGCCCACAAAAACTCCCTGCCATTGAGTTGTCCCTGCGAGTTCTCCAAGGCTGTAATTTTTTGAAGGAATTAAGAAAATCCCCTCTTTCTCCCAAGGAGTGACTGGTGGTTTTGAACTCCAACTCCTAACCATTACGCCACCAAGGCACCTAGTCTTGTTAGGGTTTCTTCCCGAGAAAAGGATACTTTGGGTACCATGGTGGGTGGGGTGGGGGATGATTTTGAAGTCAGGGCTATTATCAAATCTTCAACAAGACTCAAGCGGGCACCTTATTAAATTGCTGAAGCTTTACAACAATTTTACAGGAATACTGCCCCACAAAAAGCGACAGTGTTTAGATTGATCAAGCATTTAAAGGGAGAGAGGGGACTTTCTACTCCCATGAAGAGTTCCAGTCTCAGAAGCTCAGAGGGTAAATCTCATCCTGTCCTGTAGGGTCACAATGAGGCAGCATTGAGTCCATGGCTGTGAGCTTGGTTTGTTGGGAGCAGTGGTTCTCAACTCTCCCAGTGCCGCCCGCCACCTTTTCATACCATTCTTCATGTGGCGGTGACCCCCCCAACCATAAAACTGTTGTCATTGCTACTTCGTCACTGTTGTTTTGCTGCTGTGATGAATCAGGCAATTCCTGGGAAAGGGTCATTCGACTCCTAAAGAGTGGAGATCCACAGGTGGGCAACCGCTGGTTTGGAGGGAAGTTCTCATAGATAAGCCACGAGAGGAGGGCTGAGCCCCGGTGGCGTAGTGGTTGTGCGCAGGACTGCGGCCCACTGGGACGGAGGTTCAATTCCAGCAGTGGGGCTGGGCCTCCTACTCCCACCACCGAGAGCAGTGATGTCCCCCCCAAAAAAACAAAAAGCAAGCCACGAGAGGGAAGATGGTCCACCTTGATGAATGAGGACACTGTGACTGAAGTCCAGAAACTGGTGGAAGAAGACTATAGAATTACCGTGGATGCGATAGCCACTGAATCTGGGATCTCATGTAGTTTGACGTTTTCAATTTTTAGTGAATATTTTGGCCTCAGCAAGCTTTCGCCTCAATGGATGCCAAATGTGTTAGCTCAAAGAGCTGATCAGTCTCTTAAGCAAAACTGAAGCTAATGAAGACGCTTTTATGAATCACATTTTATGAATATGAGTGCTGGATTTACCAATATGATCCAGAAAGCGAGATCTAATCAAAACAGTGGCCTTTAAAAAACCAGCCAAAAACCAAAGCAGTGGTTTCTCAGGGGGTCTGCTGGGCCTGCTCCAGGCAGAGAGGTCCTCTCAAGGTAACGGCGACTGCTTTTTTGGAACCCCCAAGGGGGTAAATTTGGTCAATTTTCTTGAAGGACACAGGAAAATCTGGAGCTTATGATGAAGGAGTTGTAAGACAATTGAAAACTATGCTGATGAGCAAAAGGCCAGGAAAGTTGTGCCGAGGAATATTTCTTCATCATAGCAAACCATGCACCTGCTCCTTTTTCAAGGGTAGAAGGCTGTTACATAAGAATGGCATTGGGAAACCTTACTCCATCTGCTCTGTACAGCCTTGAGTTTGCTCCTTCAAACATCATTTGGTTCCCCAAAGTCAAGAACATTTAAAAGGAACATTTCCCAAGAATGCCCCCAAACTGCTGTTGTGTGTTGTTGTAAACCATGTGCACAGAATTCTTTGGTGAAGGGTTAAAGGGATGGGAGTACCTACATTCAGAAGTGTATAGACCAATGGACATACCAACAAACAAAAGTTTCACATTTTGATAGCTTTGGTTAATAAAAATGCCTATGATTTTTTTGTGTGTGGGCGTCACTGCTCCCTGGTGGGAGTAGGAGGCCCAAGCTTGCTCCTAGAGAGCTGCTGCTGGATTTGAACTGTCAAACCTGTGGGCCGCAGTCCCACACACAACCGCTGTGCCAGTGGGGCTCAGCCAAAACTGCTTATGATTTTATAGCAATATTTCCTGACTCACTCTCATACACATCAGTCCTTAGTGTGCTTCTGAGTGCCAGTCAAGACAGTCTTTCAAATATTTTTAGGCAGAGGGATCATCATATGTAAGCATTTGCAGCACAACTTTGCTGGTTGAATCTGGGCCATTTACCCAGACAGAATCGGGTCTTGGCAGTTTACCTGGAATCCTGGGATGCTCTTGGCGATAACTGTACAGATTTCCAGGACTCCAGGGAGCAGTGTCTTACCACCACTGTGCCAGGTGGTTCTTTTTTTTAAAATTTTGGTTTGAGGGAAGGTTTCCAAAGCAAATTAGTTTTCTATTCAGTAATTCATATACACTTTTTGTCTCATAACATTGGTTGTAATCCCCTCAGTATAACAGTACTCTTTCCACTTCCTCCCTGGATTCGCCAGTATCCATTCACCCTTCTCTCCTGCCTGCTGAGCTTTGTTTGGGGGGAAACGCTGCCCTTTTGGTCTCATTGTTCTGAGGAGCACGTTTCTCCCCTGGGGTTTATTGTTCCCCAGTGGCCTGCCTGTTGTTGCCTGACAGAGGATCCCCAGGGCTGGATTCAATTCTAGGTCTTGAAAGGTGTCTAAAGGGGTCAGGGGTGATGCTTGAGAATATGCTTTGTCAGTTGACCCCTGCAGCCCAGAGGAGAAGGGATGGAACCCAAGCGTGTGTGTGGGCGGGCTTCAAAAAAGTTCTTGGAAAAACTCTACTCACTGCCATGGAGTCAGTTCTGCCTCATAAACTTTTCCCTGCGTATAAGAGAAGTCGTGAAACAAGCTGCTTTCTTGCACTGCCCATGTCCAGAGTAGACCTTCTCTTGGGTAGGACTTCCAACATGGCTTATTCAGAAACCAATGGCAAAAACTCAGCTTCAATGGCCTAAGCCAAAAGAAGGCCTTGAAGGGACTCTGAGGTTGATCCTGTGACTAAGGAACCAGGTCCTCCTGGACCCTACAGGGGATTCAGTGCCACCAGGACTCTCCACGCCCTGGAACAGGAGCTGCACCTCTTTGCCTGGCGGAGAAGGCTCATTAGGTTGTCTGCAGATCTGCTTCCGTGTTCACCGTCCATCCTCATCCAGTGTGTGGTTCTGTGCGAGGTGTTTCGTTCTTCACCGTAACATCATTCACAAACTTACCCCAGAACTCACCGTGGCAAGCGAAGTCACGCAGCTGAGTTCTCATGTTCTGCCAGCCTCCATGCTCATCACTTGATACACAGTATCTCATTTAATTGTAACAGGAGCTCCATGGAGGAGGTCATATTATTACCATGTATACTCATGTATAAGCTGAGCTTTTCAGCACATTCTTAATGCCTTTTTTGTGGTAAAATTAGGTATCTTGGCTGATAGTCGGATCGACTTATATTTGAGTAGATGTGGTACCTCTATTTTTCTGAGGAAACTGAGGTTAGAAAGGATAAATCCAAGGTCACGTGGGTAATAAACTACACAGTGGCTATTTGTAGTTCTAGAGTGTGTTATAAAGCACCGGAGTCACCTGTGTGTGGGTGTGACTACGACACAGTCAACACTGCGAACTGCCACTGGAGAGGGCTGGGGAAAAATGCTCCTGACATTCAGAAGAGAGAGATCAGAGAGAGGGAGGCATGAGAGCAGTCACAGGTGCTCCCTGGAGAAGGGGGCGTTTGAGGGAGAACTTGAAAGGGCTCTCCAGGTGGAGGGAGCAGCCTAAAGGAAGGCCTGGCAGGACTGAAGAGCTGGTGACAGTGAACACTAGTTGTGGTTTCAGGCCCCACCATTGCCTCGGTCCTTTCCCTCTTCCCAGTGGGACAGACTCCAACTGGATGGTCATTGTGTTAGGTTTCTCCAAAGAAACAGAATGGGCAGTGGGTGGAGGGAGGGAGGGAGAGAGGGAGGGATACGATAGATAATCATATCCATCTCCATCAAGTCAATTCCAACCCATGGTGACCTCATATGGTACAGAGTAAAACTGCTCAATAGGGTTCTCTGGGCTGTGTTCTTTAGGGGAGTAGTTCACAAGGCCCTTTTCCCTCCTCATGGGGCCTCCTGGCAGATGTAGACCGGAAGGAGCCCTGG
>PVJH01045954.1:0-12101 GCA_004026705.1 Nesogale talazaci | reverse complement strand
CCTGGGAAGAGGAGAACCGCTGTCAGACATTCATTAACACCCTATTGAGGAGCGGTGGGCTTAGATCTAGGATTCATGCCCTCCTCTTGGAAATTCCTGTTTTAATCTTGGCAAAGAGCATCCTGAGCTTCCTGGGGAGGGGAGGGGAGTCAGATCTGAAGGGAGCCGAGATGGGGAAGAGAACAGAGCACCTGAGATTAAGAGTGGAAGGAAAGGAAGAAGGAAGCGTGAGAAGGAACCCCCCTGGGAGTTCTCCTGCCTGAGGAATGAAACTAAACAACTAAATTACAGCCCCACACTGTTTCCACTGGGAACCAGGCAGTGTTGGAGGATAAATAGATTATGGAGTCTTGTCTGCACGGAGGTCCATTGACGGGTGCCAGATTCTCTCACGTCCCACATAACTCCAAAAGCACAGGGGTACAAATGGAATAAAATCCTTATGTCTTAAGGTTTTGAGTCTTCTGACTCATGGAGACCCTGTAGGACTAGAGAACTGTCTAGGATTTCTGAGGTGGTAAATCTTTATGGAAGCTACATCCCTATGGACTACCGCATCTTTCCCCCACAGAGCGGTTAGTGGGTTTGAACCGTTGTCCTATAGGTTAGCAACCCAAAGTTTAACCCACAGTGCCACTGGGGTTCCTTATACAGGAGACATCAAAAGCCAAGCTCATTGCCATCGAGTCTATTCTGACTCACAGGGACCCTGTAGGGCAGGGTAGAACTTGTGAGTTTCTGAGACTGTACCTCTTTATGGGAGTCGAAAACCCCATCTTCTTCATGAGGAGCCAGTTGATGGGTTTGAAACGCTGACTTTGAAGTGAGCAGCTCATCTAGTAGCCCCCTATGCCACCAGGGCTCCTGATACATGAGACAGGAGACCCAATGTTCTGGGTAATAATAGCCAGTGAGTGCAGATTATGTTTTACACATTTTGAGGCCTCTTCTATATTGATTGAAAGGTCTCCGAATCTGATGACTCAGCATCATTCACGTGTTCTCAGGCTTGTTTTCTCTAAGAAGTCATGGTTGCAATACACTTAGAGACCTCAGCTGACAATATAAGTTGGGCAAACAAAAGCACATGACCGCAGTGGATTTGCTGACCTCCAGGGACTATAGAACGCTGGTAAAACCACCCAGATTTTTGTTCCGACTGCTTCCATTTGGTTTTTCCAACACCACTCAGATTCATTTCTGAGAGGGGAGTCGTTCCTTTTAATAACAAGATCACCAAGAAGGAACGAAGTGGCATCATTCCCCGTTAGATCTGAGACATGAGCTTTCTTTATTTCTGGTTTCAGAGTCTTTGCTCCAAATCCAGCCTGATTGAATGCCGGGTGTTTCAGGGGCCTGGCTTTGGCGTCAAGGGCCTGCCTGGCTTCTGTTTGTTTGTTTGCCCAAAGCCAGATGCTGAGTTGCAGTGCCTGCAAACATCCCTTATCAGCAAACATTCCTCTCTGCAACCTCCAGCAGATGGCAAGGAAGAAGGTGAACTCCCTAGCACTATAGGAAGTGCTGAGTAAGGCCGCTGACATTCACAAACAAACTAACAAAGTAATCCGCAAGCAGGGTCAATGTGTGCCGCTGATTCTGTAGATATAATTTCTGAGTTTCTGAGTCCTTGATTTTGAGAGTATGGAATAAAACAGAACCACTTGCCTCCACTATAGTCAATTTCAAAATTCAAATAATGGCCAAGAGGTGTGTACTACTTCTCTTTGCTGCAGGCTCAGGCTGTCATTGCAGGCAAGACAGGGGCCCATCCCTGAGAAATTGGTTTGGACAGGTCAGGGTGGAGGGAGTCCAGAGGCAGGAGTTTAAAATCCACGATGGTTTATCTGATTTCCATGGAATTAGGCAGGGGCACTGTGATAGTTAGGTTTATTGTGCCAATCTGGCCAATAGGAACATATAGGATATTAATTAGGTCGCAGTTTGATTGGAGGACAAAGGGATAAATGACTCTGCAAGTCCCGCCCCCTTCTTTCTTGCTCTCTGGTCACCAGACTAGCATGATGCTGCTTTAGCTAGTTCTCTGCCTCGACCTCTGGGCTACACTATGCATGGGCCAAGCCAACCTGTAGCTCACGGATCATGCAGCTAGAGCTTGAGGCTTCTTCGAGACCTGCTTTGCCAT
This sequence comes from Nesogale talazaci, assembly GCA_004026705.1. Taxonomy (NCBI): domain Eukaryota; kingdom Metazoa; phylum Chordata; class Mammalia; order Afrosoricida; family Tenrecidae; genus Nesogale; species Nesogale talazaci. Next base: position 9,958 of record PVJH01045954.1, on the reverse strand, counting down.
GGTGCTGGTGCGTACATTGCTTGAGTCTGAGGCTGGTGGCTCCTGTCGCACTGCTTGAGTTCAGTATTCCATCCAGGCCTGCTTCACCAAGCTCCTGAGCTACTAATAGTTGGCGACTCACCCTCCTGCTTACCGCCTATGCGCAGACTCTGCTTGCCTTGCCCGAAGGAGGACTCAACTCTCTGCTTCCTTGGCCTTGGCCTGGTAGCCCATGTGAATTGAAGAACTTCCGGTATATTAACTGTTCCACAAAAGTGAGCTGAACTGAGCCCTCTGTATTGCTGTGTAGACTAATGACCTATTGCACTCCTTCTCATTGTTTAAGCCTATCCTCTTATATACATAATCATAAGTCTTCTGGTTTTGTTTCTCTCGAGAACTCTGCCTAACACAAGCACTAACTATGCATCAATGTAATGAAAAACCAGGGTCATCAGATGGAAGCTTCTTCACCTGGTCAGTCAGCTCAGCTATCCCTTCCTCAGGGAAGTCTTGCTGATCAGCCCCTCTTCCCCAGCAGTCTGGGTTCTCGGCTGGTTTCCCTCTCACCCTGTCTTAAGTGCACTGAGGGTGCACTGACTGCCTTTGCCTTGGCCCCAGCAGGTTTCTTCATGTCATCTCTGACCCCCACTCTAAGATCTGGGCTAGGCTATGAATTCCATTGATGGTGCAAAAAATTATGTGCTTAACTACTGTGGCACTCACTAACCTGGCATCAATTTCAGGATCGGGAGTGTAGGGATAGAGTTTAGCCTGTCAATTTGGTGATAGCCAATGAGATCTCTGTGTGGACATGGCTTTCTCCTAAGAATTCTGGGAAATCTGGAGGTATTTTCTCTTTGGAGGTAAGAGACTTATGACTCAGTCCTTTGAAGAAGCTCTACTGACAAAACACATTCTGTGAGACATTCTGGAGGAGACGCCACAAGGGCTTACCCTGATGGAACCAGACCTCGGAAGCCAGAAAAGCCACAGAGAGGGCCCTGCCATTGCTAAGGTGCTTCTACTGCCACTGGATACTGCTGATAGACTCTGAGCCCTGGAAACTGGAGGAGCCAAGGGAAGACCCCTGCCAGTCCTGAAATGCTTCTACCGCCACTGGATACACAAAGCTCGCCCCCACTGGACTGTAATTGTCCTGGTGTCATTGTATGTGCTTTGTGAGCCTGAAAAGGGCTTATAGATTGATATAGGACATATGGTTTAATACCAGACTTATGATCTTGGACTGGACTGGGCTGGGATGTTTTCTCAATTTCCAATTGCTCTTGTATATAAACCTCTTTCTTATACATATATGAGTGTCTATGGATTCGTTTCTCTCGTCCACCCAGACTAACACAACCCCCGACCCAAAGCTTGCTTGTTTGAACCCAATGAGAGGTGCCTTGGAAGAGAGGCCTGCCAATCAACTTTCCTCTTGGGTGCAGTTCTACTCTGCCCACATGGGAATACTATGAGTTGAAATCGACTCGACAGGATAAATAAGTATGTATGTATATACATATATCAGTTTGCTTGTGGAAGGAAGGAAAGAAAAGAAAGGGAAGAGAAGAAGAGAAAAGCAAGGACAAAGAAATCCCACTGAAATCCCTCCTCCTCACTGTCCCCCCCACCCTCTACTCGCTCCATTCCTAGTCCCACCTTGCTCTGCTGGAGGAGAGAACGGACCCCCCTGCTCAGTTGTCAGACCGGGAGCCACAGTAGTGGTTTCTGAACCTGAAAGAAAGAATATTTCTACTTCCCAGTTGGTCAAAGTCTCTTCCTCTGTCCCAGTGGCCTGGCACCAAAGACTTCAGCACGGCAGAGAGCTGGTGCAGACACCGACCACAGTTCTGTGCCAACAGCATATTCCGAGCAAAGGGGGCTGGCTTTGCTCTGCACTGAATCTGGCTCTCTTCCGGCAATGCTGGCTGTTCTAGCTCAGACATCGACACGCCACGTGACTCCCACTTTCCCTTTGTTTCCGTTTGTTCAGCGGTGAATGACTCCGTGTTTGCAACATCAACTTACGACTTAGGAGTAAGTTGCGTCATGGGTGTGTTGCAAGCAGCATTTTACAACTGAAATCAGAGTCGACCGGGTAGGTGGTAAGATAAGGATTGTTTGGTGAAACTTGGTTTGGGGTATGTCTTAGGTTTGCACAGCTCCTGGGCCAGAGTATAACATGTAGGTCTTGCTCCGTGTCGAGGTTAAACATTTTAAGAGAGGTTGGAGATGGTCGACAAGGGCCCAGCTGGCCACAATGCTGTGTGAATTTGCAGGGTTCTCCAGCATCAAGGGGAGAAAAGGAACGACAAGAATTGGAAACAGAGAAACTAGCATAAAGTGAGAAGTTAGATGACCACGGGAGAGGAGGGACTTTGCAAGGGCACCAGCAAGGAAATTCTGTGGAGGATTTGGTCCTGTGGGCCTGCCCTTTGGTCTCCGTCCTGTTCACTGCCTTACAGTGTATGGGTGTGGAGGTGCTGCCTGCAGCCCCGCCCCACCGGTCTCCTCCTTCCATTATGTGCAGTCCTTGTGTTCAGCCACTCTTTTGCAATGCCTTCCTGCCCCAGTCCCATGCACCAGGTGTGGAGCTTATAATGGCTGCTGGCCTCCTGGCCCACACCTTTTTCTAGTTATCTCTGTTGGCCCACCGCACGTGCCCCACACTGTTTTCGAGCCAAGTTGTGTGTGCTGGGATGCGGGGTCTATGTGAGGCACCCGAAGTTGGAAGTGGATATGGATCAAGTCTAGAGCAATGATTCTCTGGAGGATCCCAAATCTTCCCAGTGGAGCTCATCAGGATCTCCCTGAGAGAGAGAATGTGAAAATGCCTATTCTAATCCGAAACCATTCCTTCAAATCCTATTCCAAGGAGACACACCAATTCCCCCAAACCTCTGTGTTGAGTCAATTCTGACTCATATCGACCCAACATAAGGTTTCTGAGGCTGTAAATCTTTCTGGAAGCAGATAACTTCATCTTTCTCCCTCAAGGTAGCTGGTGGGTTTGAACAGCTGACCTCAGGGTTAGCAGTTCAATCACACTTCCCCAACAGGGCCACCAGAACTCCTCCCCAGAAGGTACAAGACTTACTGTTTTACCAAAAGGAAACACGAGCTTGAGGCGTGTATAGAGAATCACTCCCTCTTGAATTCAGAAGCACCATTCCCCACCCTCGCATCTAAGCCAGCTCTGGGGAGATCCAATGGGAGAGAGGAAAATGGCAGGTGGGAGGGAAGGGTCTGAATCTCAAACCAAAAGCAGCTTGGCTTCTAGGGTTCCTTCTCATGATTAGAGCCATACAACTTACAACACTGAGCTTTAAAGAAACATAGAGAAGTGATCAGGAGATTCCTGCAGGTACTCATTCTGTTTTTTCCTCATGCTGGCAAGTCTTAGGACAAGGAGACCAGGGACCTTCAGGGACCAGGCCCCTGAGTCAGCTGGGAAGCTGTCGGATAAGGATTAGCACAATCTCGGGGAGAAATGAAGTGGCATCCAGGTCAATGGAGGAAAAGACATTTTGCTGCCTTTCATCCTTCGATAAACCGGTGTCTCTGTCAGTTCATCTAGAGCAGGCATCCTTAAACTATGGCCCTCGGGCCACATGCGGCCCGCCAAAGACATTTATCCAGTCGCCAGGTGTTTTTGCCACCGCTGCTGTCCTGCTTAGCAGGACATCCTGGGCCTGCAGTGAATTTGTTCATGGTTTTTTTGTTGTTGTTGGGTTTTTTTTTTGGGGGGGGGAGGGCATCACTGCTCTCCGGTGGTGGGAGTAGGAGGCCCAGCCCCACTGCTGGAATTGAACCTCCGTCCCAGTGGGCCGCAGTCCTGCGCACAATCACTACGCCACCGGGGCTCAGCCTTGTTGTTTGTTTGTCTTGTTTTTTAACTATAGTCCGACCCTCCAATGGTCTTAGGGACAGTGAACTAAAAAGTTTGAAGACCCTTGGTCTAGAAGCAGGTGGGCCAATGCCAGAGTTTCAGTGTTCTAGTTCTTTGTAAGGAGCCCTGGGGAGGGCGTGGTGGTGGTGGTTAGGTGTTGGGTTACTGACCATAAGGTTAGCAGTTCACATCCACCAGCCACTCCAAGGGAGAAAAAATGAGGTTTTCTGTTCCCTAAAGACTTACAGCCTTGGAAGGCCAAAGGAGCAGTTCAACTGTGTCACATACCAGTCTTTTGTGTCTCATAGGTTGGAGTCAATGATATTGGTGGCATGATTTGAGTTCTTTGTGTGTGTGTGTGTGTGTGTGTGTGTGTGTGTGGCATCACTGCCCACTGGTGGGAATAGGAAGCCCGGCCTTGCTCCTAGGGAGCTGCTGCTGGATTTGAACCGCCAACCCTGTGGGCCACAGTCCCGCACACAACCACTACCCTACCGAAGCTCAGCCCAGTTTGAATTCTTTGTAACTGACTGATCAAACAACCTTTGGGATCTGACATCTGACTCCACTTCTGGTTTCTTGTCTTTTTCTCCTGTTAAACAGGGATTCCAGTTAGCGATAATAGTTTTCATGGCAAACTTTCAGGTCAAACCCAAAAGCAGATTCACTGCCATCAGGTTGATTCTGATGATTGATTCTGATGGTTGATTCTGAGAGAGTCGAGCCGCTCCTGTGGGGTTCTGAGGCTGTGAATCACTAGGGGAGCAGAAAGTCCTGCCTTTCTTCTGAGGAGTCGCTGGTGTGTTCGAACTACCGACCTCACGGTTAACAGCCCGGCAGGTAACCTACTCCACCATGGGGGCGCCTTTCCAGCTCATTTGCATAAATTCAAAAGGCATGCTGAAGGAGAAGACTAAGAAGAAGCAGTAAGTCAGATTCCGGTTTTGCACACTGGAAAACTGAAGCCCAGAGATGAAGCACCCTGAACAACTGTGTCAGGGTCCGCCGGCCACCCCAGGCTGCGTGACTCCCAGGCGAGTCACACCTGCCCCGGCCCAGAGTGTGGGTGGGAAGCAGCGGGGGAAGGCAGGAGCCAGTCCTCGCCCTGCTCTGGAGGAGCAGAGGAATGAGGCCCAAGGGGAAAATCAAGTCATGGCCCTTCCCTGCACCCGGGTTCTTCCTCAGGAAGTTGGCCTGGATCCCAGGTCTTCAGTTATTTTTGCCTCAGTCTCTTCGAAGAGAGTTTTTGAAACAGCCTGTGCACCTCCCTTCTCCCCGCTCATTTAAAAAGATCATTTTAATCCTCATACGTTGAAACATCATCGGTTGAAAGAGTTGCAAAGTAACATTACTAGCTATTTCTACATACTAACATAATAAAGCTATGAGATCACTTTTAAATTGATCCAACGGAGCATGCAAGCCGCGGACACCTGAGACCACCCCCAACATGCTCTGTCATGTCGTCGGTTCCACAGCAGGCTAGAGGAAGCCCCCCGAGGAGCTGAGACATGCCGCTGAGCTGCTGCAGTATACTGACTTGAGATGTTGCTCATGATTTGCCTATTCTTCCTCTCCTGCCGGTGTCGTGGGTAACCATCAGGTCAGCAGTTCTAAACTGCCAGTTGCTCCGAGGGAGAAGGAAGAAGCTACTCATTTCTGGAAAGAGTTACAGTCTTGGAAACACACAGGGACAGTTCTCTCCTGTCCTGGAAGGTCACTGTGAGTCAGTGTCAACTGGATGGCAGTGAGGTTTTGTTTGTTTGTTTATTTTCTTTTCCCTGCTGATATCTTTTTTGAGCCCTTGCCTCCTGTAATGCAGTTAGAACTAGTCCAGGCAGAAAGAGCATGTGCAGAAGGAACATTCAGAACCTACCGTTGACCCTAAACTGAAGAAGTTGGGTCAGGGAACAAAAAATACGTCATCGGAAAGACACCAGCAGACTAACTCCTACAGTGTTTAAGCCCAGAGAGTCTGACAAGCCCTTTCCTGGCCAAGAATCATAACCCTGCCCCTTACACATTCATTAGCACACCTCATAAATCTATTGGGCTGAGCCCCGGTGGAGTAGTGATGGTGCGTGGGACTGCGGCCCTCTGGGCTGGTGGTTCAAATCCAGAAGCAGCTCTCCAGGAGCAAGACTGGGCTTCCCACTCCCACCAGAGTGATGCCCCCCAAAAACAAACAAGCAAACGAACAAAAAAACAAAAGAAAATATCTGTTACACATCCATAGCCCTCTTCTTTCTCTTCCTGGTGCACACGCATAAAACTGCAAATCCCACTTTTTTTGGGGGGTGTGTGTGCCTCGATATCTCTAGTTTATCTTCCTCCTCACTGGATCAGCCTCTCCCTTTTCACCATCATCCCGGTTTCTCAGCTGCTCCGATGAGACCTGGATTGGGAGCCCCACATTCATCTTACTGACAAAATGCACAACGAAGCTCTGTGAGAAATTGGCACTGCTCCTTTTTGACTTTTAGGAATATCCTTCCAAGATAGCTGTGTAATTTTGTTGCAATGTCATTTTGATCGAAAGTATTTTAATCAACAAAAAGGCATACATTGAAAAAAATTGTAAATGTTACCAATGACTGTCAAGATTCTTAACACACACACACACACACACACACACACACACCATGTGCACGTGCGGGCACACATCCGCTGTCATAGAGTCCAATTCAACTTCCAGCAACCTTCTTTTGCGATATCTGGGGCTGGAATCCTTTCTGGGAGCGGCGAGCCTCATCACTCTTCCTCAGAACAGTTGGTGGTGTTGAACTGCCAAGCCTGAGATGCGCAGGTCAGTTCTTACCCAGCAGCAGCACCACCAGGGCTTCTTGTAAAGACCCTAGTTGCTAGAAACATTCATTGCTGTCATTGATGGCACAGCAGTGGTGCGGTGGTGGGTTGCATGTTTTCCTACTAACTGTAGGGTTAGCAGTTTGAAGCCTCCAGTCTTTCCTTACAGGAAGGATGAGTTTTTCTGCTCCTGAAAAGAGTTATAATCTCTGAAACCCATAAAACTATCATATTGAGATGAATACAAATCAACCAACTTGATGTCAGGGACTTTGGTTTGGATTGATATTGACAGTATTTTTTTTTTTTTTTTTAGGCATCACTGCCCTGGTGGTGGGAGTAGGAGGCCCAGCCTTTGCTCCTGTGAGCGGGAATTGAACCTCCATCTCAGTGGGCCGCAGTCCCGCGCACAACCACTACGCCACTGGGGCTCAGCCCGACAGTATTTTTTTTTTAAAGTAACCGATATTATAACTTCTGGTAACTGATAGACCTTATCCATTGCTGTCCAGGTAATTCTGACTCAGAGTAGCCCGACAGGATAGAGTAGAACTGTCCCACGGGATTCCCACATCTGTCATCTTTATGTCAACAGACATCCTCATCTTTCTCCCACAGAGTTGCTGATGGATCTACCCCGTTGACCTTTTCCTCACCCATGATCACTTAACTACTGGACTACTTAACCACTTAACCACCAGGGTTCCTTTAGAAAACCTTAAGAGGGGACATTGTACTGGAAATTTGTCTCTTAGGGAGATGGAAGGAGTGGGGTGGTGTTTATGGGATTCCTAGATCAAACGAATTATGGCATGGTCCTGTTGCTTGATGTCCTGGAGGTGTTTACACCTCAAAGCAATGCATCTCTTAGCAAGATTAGGGAAGGTTAAGACTACATTTACACTTTGTAAGATGGAAACCAGTTTTGGGGGAAAAGATGAAAAGGAGTATCAGGACTGTAGACTCTTAGGAACATCAAATTTAGGCAAGAATACCCATGAGAATGAGGATCGATGGGGAAGTGGATTCTTTTGGGGGGCAGGTCCCAATTACCCCTAAATCTTGATCACTTGGCTCATATTTCCATGCCCCAAATACTGGCCATGAAAATCCTTACAGTCCCTCCCTGTCTCAACAGTCTCTCTGCTAACTGCTTCTCCACGTCACCCCAGTCCCGGGGAGACACCGGGTCGGGGGAGCAATAATCGTGCCGTGTCCTTTGTACCCCATAGGTCCTTCTGAGTCGTTATGGAGTTTCTGGGGGGCGGTTTTCTTGTGCTCACCAATGGGCCATGGCTCCCTTTGGGGTGTCTGCCCATTTCCTCTCTGGAGAGTAGGAGAGTCACTGGTTCCTGACTAGCCAAGGTCCAGGAGTCGGTTCCCTGCAAGGAAATGGAGCTGCAGAACCCCAGCTGGCCCAAACGGTGACCTTCTGGAGGGCAGCGCGCCTCCCCGGTGTTCTCTACAATGAGGGTGAGCTAGCAAGCCTCTCTGATGGCAGCACTGTGAGGGGGTTGTAAAATAGTCTCCCATTTGGTGTCCCTCTTGTGGATGGTAAGCTCACCACCAGGTTGGAAGGCTCAGGACCTGACTGTCTGCTCACACAAGGTCCCAGCTGGGAAAGCTTCCCGGAGCACAGTTCTTCGCTGGTGCCTGTGGGGTCCCGGTGAGTCGGAACCAATCTCACGGGAATGGGCTTGGATTTGGGGGGGTGCGTTGATTGATGAATCGTGCTAACATGGCCTTAAGAGTCGGGTGCTTTGTAAGGGTGGTAGGGGACTCCTGATCCCAGACTATACTTTCTATGTCAGCATTATTCTCATTTTTTAATTTTCATATGCAAAGACTCAAGGGGCTCCTTCTCTTTTGGGTGGACTTTGTTCACGCTTCAAGTCTCAGTCCAATCCTTCCCTTCGAGATGTATTCCCTTGATGGTCATGAGTCCTTTATTCCATCTTCATGCTCCAGCTATGTTTCGGAACATATCTGCTCCTTAGCCTCTTTCTCCTTGAGGGCTAGGACTGGGTTTATCAGAGTTGATAGACTCCCAAGGTCTGAACGCTGTCTGAACAGAGCAGCTGCTCAGCGCGGTTGTTTGTTGAATGGAATTTCATGCAACTTGGAGAGACTTGCAAGAAAATCAAAGATAATCGGATGGTCCTAATTCCGGCCTATGTTATAATTGGGGGGTGAGGAGTGGCAGTCAGGAGAGGATCAAACATCATCCAATGACTGACTGACTGACTAGGAAACCCTGAGTTTCTGTGCAGAGTAATGGAAGAGTTGGAAGCAGATAGCGGTGGAAAGCCACAATAGGATGAATGCTATTACCGACCGTGCATTGTACACATGGAGCTGTGGCGAGGGAGTGGTTACACGCTGGGCCAACCAACTACAAGATCAGCCACTGGAAAGATGGGGTTTTCTGTCCCTGGAAAGAGTGTCACTGTCGGTGGGGTAGACAGGCAGTTCTCCCCTGTCCCACCGGGCCACCAGGAGTTGGATGGCAGTTGTCAGAAAGTTTAAATTGCATGCATGAAGAACATTGTGTGTGAGCAACATTGAAATGACCAGTGTCTCACTGCACACCCTTTTACTGCAATTAATTAAGAAAGGGCCCACCGACACATTTTCATTTCCGGTTGTTTCTTGGTGCATGAAAGAAGAGATGGGGTGGTCCACCCCAGGGACTCTGGAGGCTCTGACAAAGAGGGGACAGAGGCCCTTGGGCATCAGTTGCTGCCCACAGTGGGGGCCAGCAAGAAGTTGGATGAAGGCAGGAAGGACCGGCCTGCTGTGATTCTCCTGCCAAGGGGTTGAAAGAAACAGTCAGTGGAGAGCCAGCCTATTCTTTCAGCTCAGCCCCCCTTCAAACAATGCTCTGGTTGATACAGTGCCTGCTCCTTTTCCAAGGGGAGGGGGCAGCTGTAGGCTGCTCGCCGACTCCTTCTTCTGGCCTGCAATGAGTGGTCTGGACTGACCGCCCTCAGAGAGGCCTGCTCATCAAGAGTCTCTTCGAGCAAGCTCCTGACCTGCATCGGACCGTTCCAAGGACCCCCTGCTTTGGTGCTGCTCCAAATGTGGCCCTGGGCTGGGGAGAGTACAATCACTACGTAGCGTAAGGAATACACACTCTTGAGCTCCACTCCAGACTGACTAACTCAGAATGTGTGGGGTGAGGCCCCAGGAAGCTGTGCTTTAAGGCATTCACAAAGGTGACTTTTGCATGTACATATTTTCGAAGAATACTACTACGTAGGATATACATTCAAATTCATT
>PVJH01045953.1:0-12094 GCA_004026705.1 Nesogale talazaci | reverse complement strand
TTGAGAGACATATTCGGGAATGGATTTTGTTTGTAACCTGGGGACTTTCTGTAAAAAACAAGCGATGATGAAGAGACGGGTGCTCAGGGAAAGAACAGAATGGCTAGAAAGGACCTAGAAGTGATCGAACCCATGGGATAAAAGACCTCCACTTATCTGATTATTGTTTTCTGGACAAATTCAGTTACTTTCAACAAACATGGGAATTCTCAGTATGCGGCCACCACATGGAGGGTGGGCACCCTGCTGCTGGGGAGAGGGTGGAGGGCTTGGTGGGTGAGTGCCACAGAATAAGTTGAGAGCACATTGCTGTGTGGTCGAATCCCACAGGGGAAGCTTCTGAGGCGTCCTTAGATGGTTATGGCCCCGGAGAGGAGCAGAGTACACATAGGCCACCCTGGTTCCCTCGTAGTGTTTACACCATTTGGATGTAAGTAAAGGCTCAACCCAAGTGAAAAATATCCATGTTGGAGCTAGGTTTTGGGCAAAGTCTTTTGATAGAAGATTTGAAGGAGAAAATGGTAGCACATCTATGATTTAGAACCACGATCACACACAGTTGTGCTACAGGGTCAAACATCTCCCCGTCACCAACTGGACAGACCCTGCATTCGTTTATTTCAGGAGAACAACACTGAGGTGAGGGCCTGGCATTTGCAAATGCCCCCCAATGGCAGATGGAGGTCAACCAGGAGCAGATGTGTATGTAGGCGATTACCCTCTCACAGCATCCACGATGATGCCTCTGGGGTTGACCAGATCCGTGTCAAACAGCACTCTGCGCTGACTGCCATCCAACTTTGCAACTTCAATTCGATCCCGGTGAGAATCCGTCCAGAAGATGTTGCGACCAAGATGGTCAAGAGCAATGCCTTCTGGGCTCCCAAGATCTAGAACAAAATACAGAACTCCTCTGATTTGTGCAACAGAATCCAACACGGCCCTCCAGTGCCATCTTCACCATTGTTCCCTTCACCGGTTTCCAGGGCTTCCCCTTTGAGAAACTAAGGGAAGATGAGAAATGCATGTTGCTTATAAGATAAGCAGCACTCAAACGACAAGTTCAAACAGGCCCCTCAGCCGGACATCCATGTTGGGTCTAAGATGATGACGCCTGGTCTTCAAGGGGTGCCTAGCCAATCACAACGCAGAGCCCATGTTCTCTGGAAGCCTGTCAGAGTGACTCTGGACCCAGCTAAGAGAGATAATAAAGTGATTCCTGGGGAGGTGACAAAGTTGATTCCTGAAAGACCAACAGGCAAAGATCCTGGCTATGTCTTTTCCATGCAGACAGGTCAATATATAGGCCAACAGGAAGATTTTCCATAGCTTAAATGGAAGTGAAGATAGTTTCATCTAACTGTAGAACCCAGGGGGAAGGGCTAAAGTTATAACAACATGTGCCGAGTTATTAGGCGCTGACATCTTTCTCTTATTCAGTGTCACAATTTCAGGAAAATAAAATTTCATTTAGGGAAATGCAAATTCAACAAGTCATAGCCTGCCTACGATTACTTCTATTCAACAAGAAGGAATATAGGAAAACGGCACTGAAATAACAGTCCTGAAGAGCGTTACTCAGCTGCTCTAAGAAATGAACACTCCAGGCGGGGGCTGCCAGAGAGGAGGTGGAGGATTACACACAGTCTAACATTAGTGGATGGAGGCTTGGTGGCATAGGGGGTTACATGCTTGGATGCTAAACACAAGATATGTAGTTCAAACACACCAGCTGCTCCACAAGACAAAGATGAGGCTATCTCCTCCCATAAAGGCTTCCAACTTGGAAACTGGGTGGGGGTGGGGAGGTGGGGTGGCTGGTGACAGAGTTCTAGCTTGTCTTTTTTAAAAAAATCATTTTATTGGTGCCTCATACAACTCTTATCACAATCCATGCATACATCCATTGTATGTTAAGCACATTTGTACACTTGTTGCCCTCATCATTCTCAAAACATTTGCTTTCTACCTACACCCTTGGTATCAGCTCATTTTCCCCCCTCCCTCCCACCACTCCCTCGCGAAGGTTTGATAATTCATAGATTATTATTGTTTTTGTCTCTCCTGTCTTATATGGTTGTATGTATTGGAATCGACTTCATGGCAGTAAACTGAGCAACATGATTGGAGGTTCAAGACTGCAGTGTTTCCTGACTACAGAAACAAGCCAGTCTTTCGGAATGACTATTTCAGATAGAAACAAAATGGAGATGAGTGATTGTCAGAGGTAAGAGGAAGGAGGAATGGGAAGCTATTGCTTAATGGATACAGAGTCTCTGTGAGATAAAACTTTTGGATTATTGTTAGTGGTCATGGTTACATATCATGGTGAACTAAGGCAATTAATCCCACTGAATTGCATACTTAAAATGGTCAAGATGGCCAGTGTGTTGTTACATTTCACAAGAAAATTTAAAACATGCAAAATGATATCACATGATCTGTGAAAGAAAAACGACATTTGGATTGTACTGCTGCCAGTTAGGGCTCTACAGACTAGAAAACAGCAGTTGGTTTGGCTTATCTTCATCGATATGTAGATGATGCCAGTCCTTGGTGCTCTTTCTGCAGCTCTTATTGGACCTCCACTGTGATTACGGTGGTAGAACCGGAAACATCAGTGCCTCTATGACAGAGCCCTGACTGCAGAAGCCTACTGTGAAATAGAAAGAGTAACCAAACAAGGTCTTCGTTACTTGTGGCAGTCATGTGCTTATGTTAATTTTATGATTGGGATGTAGGGGTGGAGTCTAGCCTGTTAATCTGGAGATAGCCACTGAGCAGCCAATGAGGCCTTTATGTGGGCATGGTTTTCTCCTGAGACTTCTGGGAAATCTCGCGATATTTTCCTCATGAAGATGAGAAGCTATCTTCCCCAGCTGTTGGGAGTTAGTCTCAGAGGCGATTAATCATGGACAAGACAAACTGGCAGTGTTTGAGAAGCTGGAGGAGCCGGCGAAGAGACTACACAGCTTTGTCCTGATGGAGACAGACCTCTGAAGCTGGGTCGGCCAGATGGAGACCTCTGCCAGCGATGAGTTGCTTCTGCTGTGGATGAACCCTGAGGCCTGGAAGTAAGGAGCCATGTGGAGACCCCTGCCAGCGCTGGGATTCTTTATCCACTGACCTGTGACTTCGTGAGTCAGAAGGAGACTTTATAGACTGATTTCGGGCATATGGATTAATATCGGACGTATGACTTTGAACTGGACTGGGCTCAATGTCCTGTTCCTCTTGTATATAAACCCTTTCCTTATATCTATAAGTGTGTCCTTGAATTTGTTCCTCTAGTCTACCCAGACTAACACATTACTCAAGCCCAAAGAAGAGACTCATAAGTATTAAAATATTTCCTATGATCCTAGAGGCAAGGGCAAGAAGAATGACCACCTGGAACTCCACCCAGCTCAGAATCCCTGGAGTTTGTCCAGAGTACATAATTATCGGGAACATGTGGGATGGGCATGTCCTGTACCAGGGAGGAGGCTTCTCAGAACATGCACCATGCAGAAAAAAGTCTCATGGATGCATTGAACATCGATGCCTCTTCATCCCCAAAGTGCTCCAAATTCTATTTGGAGGGGGTAGCTGCTCAGACAAGCAGTCGCAGGACAGAACCCTGATTGTCCGGTGATGCCATCGGGCCATACTGTTCTGTTCAAAATTGTCCATGACTGATTCGGTACTCAAGAGCAAGCAAGTTTCCCTAAATAACTAGAAAAATATTTCTTTAGGGGTTAGAGTTCTAAAGGAAAAGCCTGGAAAATCTCTTTTAGTATGGAGTCAAAACAAGAAGGGTAAAATGACAGTGCAATCTGATCTACATGGCTTGTGTTGAAAGGAAACAAATTATGATAAGTGTTAAATTAGACTGAACTTTTCTTTCCTGGAAAGAATGAGAAGCCTAGGATTCATATCGCATTAATTAAAAAGGGAGAATATAAAAGCGTCCAGTGCCATAGACCCTCGCTCTTGACACAGCAACCTGAGTCATGATCAGGTTCCATGGAAGTTGCTTTCGCTCTTAAAACGAGCAAACAAAACAAACTCCTGATGATATTTCTTCTCCAAAGGTCACATTTAGATCCAATGCTGTGTTTTTGCAGTAAGTAGTTCTGCTTGGAATTGTTTCCGTGTCTTAAAGCTTTTTTGGATGACGATCAGCTCCTCCAGGAGGGAACTGCGCATGATGACCTACTCCCTCTCCTACTGGGTTTTAAAATTAAAACATAACTCATAGTAATATCTTTATCAGAGAGAGGAGAAATGCAAAAATAGTATGTCAAACTTCTGATCATTAAATCAAAATGTGAAAACAAGAAGTTATTAAGTGAGATACACATTTTCAGACAAGAATTTGGGGGTGCATATCCAAAGCAAGATATATTTCATTCATTATTGGTTTGATCCCCTCTGATCCTAGTGCAGTTAATCCCAAACCTCCAAACTCATCATTCAGTTCCATTCAAAGGAGCCTTGGTGGGATTGTGGGCTACACTTTGACCTGCTAAACACAAGGTTGGCAGTTTGAAATCACTCTCAAAATGAGTTAGTTTCGGAACCCCTCAGCAGCAGTTCTACTCTCTCCTACAGGACTGCTCTGAGTGCAGTCAAGGAAGGAAAGAGATGGCCCAGGATTTCCCAATGGCACAGCTACCCTTTGACATATTCACTGTTAGCGAGCATGAGCTGGGAAACTACACAAGCTGCATTCGGCTCTAAGTACAAAATAAAAAGTATGGCTTTTGTTTCGAAGGTATATTTTTGATTTAAACATTTGCAAAGGAAGCAAGATTATTATCAGATAGCATCAGTACAAAAATGCCTTCTGAGTAAAAATATTCCATGAGTCAGCTGATGAGTCATAACTAAAGCAACTTGTAGTATTTGACCTTTTTCAACCCACACAGGGCAATTTTCGCAAGTCTGAATTCTCATTGCCATGGTTTTAAATCGTTTTATATACACCCCCATAAAATAGTCTTGATTTACTGAAAACAGTCACTAAAATAAGGCTTGGTCTTTCATTGACATTGTTACCATAAACTAAGGATTGAGTCTAAGTGTTGAGGAGTGTGTTTTATCATCAGTCACGCAACAGACAGGGGAGAAATGTTGTTCAACCAGATTAGCTATCTGCACTCTTTAGGCACAGGCAATCTGGGCAAGTGCAAGAGGAGTAAGAGAGAGTGAGGAGCACCCTCTCCCAGAAATTTCACAGGTTGAAATGACAACCCTTTAACTTAAAACTCTTTTAAGAATACAGTCAGTGATCAAGTCAATATTTGCCAATTTACCAGGTGAGCCTCTGGTTTTATGGCTGTTGTTGGGTTTTTTAAAATCATTTTATTGGGGACTCTTGCAACTCTTATCACACTCCATCCATCCATCCATCCATCCACCCATCAATTGGGTCTAACACTATTTGTACATTTGTTGCCATCATCCTCACAAACCCATGATAATTTATAAATTATTATTATGATGTCACGTCTTACACTGTCCAATGTCTCCCTCCATTCACTTTTCTGTTGTCCGTTCCCCAGGAAGGGGTTATATGTAGATCATTGTGATCGATTCCTCCTTTCTCTCATGCCTTCCTTTTCCCCTCCTGGTATGGCTACTCTCATTATTGGTCCTACGGGGTTTATCTGGCCTGGATTTCCTGTGTTTCCAGCTCTTATCTGTACCAGTATACATCCTTTGGTCTAGCTGGATTTGTAAAGTAGAATTGGGATCATGAAGGTGGGGGAGAGGAAGCATTAGAGAACTAGAGGAAACTTGTATGCTTCATCAGTGCTACACTGCAGCCTGACTGGCTCATCATCTCCCCACGACTCTTCTGTAAAGGAATGTCCAGTTGCCTACAGATGGACTTTGGGTTTGTACTTCCTACTCCCCCTCTTTCACAATTATATGTTCTGAGTTTTTGATGCCTAATACCTGATTCTATTGACACCTCATGATCACACAGAGTAGTGTGCTTCTTCCATGTGGACTTTGTTGCTTCAAGCCTTTATGACCCCAGGCTTATATCTTTTGATAGCAGGGAACCATCAGCTTTCTTCACCACATTTGCATACACACCCACTTTGTCTTTAGCAATTGTGTCAGGAAGGTGAGCACCATGGAACGCCAGGTTAACAGAACAAAGTGTTCTTGCATTGAGGGAGTATTCGAGTAGAGGCCCAATGTCCCTCTGCTTCCTTAATATAAAACCTAGAAATATATACACATAGGTCTATTTTCCCATCATCATATACAAGTATATTTACATATACACATGTCTGTACTTAGACCTCTTTGCCTCCTATTTCTTTCCTCTATTTCTTTTTACTTTTCTCTTGTCCCACTGTCATGCTCAGCCTTTATTTGGGTTTCAGTATTTCCTCTCAGTTACAATGTCCTTGAACAAGCCCTATCAGGCCTCCTACACCCACCTCACCATTGATTTTGGATCATTTGTTGTTCCCTTGTGTCTGGGTTTGTTAGCACGCACTTCCTTTCCCCCACCTCCCCTTTCCCCTGTCCCCCTCATAACCATAAGTCTCGTTTTCTCCTCCAGATTGTTTATCTTCTCTAGATAGACCTGCAGAGATAATAATATGCACAAAAAAACAAGACAGAGCTAAACCAAGCAAAAAAAGAAAGCAAAAGAAGCACGACCCAAACAAAACAAAAACAAACCAACAACAACAAAAAAAGAGACAAGCCTGTAAATAGTTCAAGGTCTGTTTGATGACCTTTAGGAGTGTTTCCCAGTCCAGTCTTATGTGGTGCCATGCACTGTCCTTGAAGTTTATTTTTAGTGTTCCTTGGGGACTTTGTTGCTCTGCTCCCCGTGCTGTTCTGTTGCACACCTTTAATGTTTCGCCTCAGGATGGTGGGGTCATACCGGGCGCAATTCCCACACTGTGTCTCCAGTGTTTTCCCCCAATGAGTTACATCATGTGTAGTAGTGGGGCTGGCGCCTCCAGTTTTGATGCATCTGTCTGTTACCTTTGGGAAGATGCTTGAAAAGCAGACTGGAGCAGACCCTCCGAACCAGTTCTAGGGTCAGCAGTCCAAGGGAGAAATGGCTATCCAAACTGGATTAGGGTGCACCGAGCTTCTGTTAAGTGTGACAGAAATGTTTGGAAAAGGGTAGCACTGACGGCTCATAACATGATAAATACGCCAAAGGTCACTCAATGGCACATGTAAACACGCTGAAATGGCAAATGTATTTTTTTATAATTATAAAACAAGATAGGATGAGGAGTTTGGCATTTATTGTCCATTAAAAATGGCTAGTAGAAGCAAAACCAAAAGACAGAGTGTTCTTAATTTCCCCACCTTGTTGAATGATGGTGGTGGGCTCTCCCCCGTGAAGACTGGCTCTCCCAATGGAAGGCCCAGTGATCTCCGTCCAGTAAACCATCTTGTCCACACAATCGAAGGCAAGTCCGATGATAACTTTATCCTGAAAGTGAAGATGAGGGGTGAGAATGGCTATCTGATAACGAATGATGGTGAAAATCTTAGCATGCACTTTGTATGCATTTGAATGGGCCCTCTGTGGATCAATAGGTTAAAGATTGGACTGCTGCTAACCCCAAGGTCAACGGTTTGAAACCACCAGCTGCTACGCAGGAGAAAGATGAAGCAGGCAGCTTCTGTTAAGATTTACTTCTTCAAAGAACCTGGGGGCAGTTTTACACTGTCCTGAAAAGCCACTATGAATCAGAATGGATTCAATGGTAATGAGTTTGGTGACCTTTAAGAAATGTTTTTTAAAAAAATAAAGTGGGGCTGAGCCCCGGTGGCATAGTGGTTGAGTGCAGGACTGCGGCCCACTGGCTTGGCGGTTCAAATCCAGTAGCAGCTATCCAGGAGCAAGGCTGGGTCTCCTACTCCCAGCAGAGGTCAGTGATGCCCTCTCCCCCCCCCCCCCCAAAAAAAAAAGTGGCTTCCAGGCTTTTGGTCATTTGAAAACTTGCTTTTGTAAAAGAAATCTCTTAAGCTTGAGAGTGATGATGACAATTTACCATTTTTATCTTTATGGCTAATTCTTACTGTATTTGGAATTTAAAAAATCTTTTTAATGAATATTTGTCTACACAAAGAAATATAGGGAATATAAATGAAAAAGGGGAAAAAAGCTATTTTACTCTAAGATAATATGATTTCTACTAGAAAATCTTTCAAATCCTGTAAGACTGTAAAAAATAACTGAAAAAAAAAACTGAATCTGGAATGTAAGTTAGATAAAAGGCCAATAAAATTATATTTCTATACATTAAAAATAGATTAAATTTAAAAATAAACATTTAAGAAGCAAAATATGCAGAAATAAATTATATTAGAAAACAAAAAAATTATATTAGAAAATACTACAGAGAGAAATGACAGGCCTAAATAGAGAGATAAATGATGTTTATTAATTATTAGGTATATGATTGTTAAGATTTCAATTATCTTTAGAATACAAAACCAAGGTTACCTCTGTCAAAATCCAAACAGGATTTTTTTGGTTGTTTTTGGTAGAGAGGAAGCTTATTCCAAGATGCATATGGGGAAGCAAAATGCAAAGGAACTTAAGAAAAGAAAGCAATCTTGAAAAGAATGAAGTTGGAAAACTCACATTCCTTGGTGTTAAGAGTAAGTTCTAAGTAAACACACATTAGAGAGCTAGATTCATGGACTGGAACAGCATCCAGAAATACCCTCACATATACAATAGATTGCTTTGATGAAGGCACCAATATAACAATGGGAAAATATAGCCTTTTCAACACATGATGCTAGCTAGAATCGGTGGGAAAAAGAAACTCATATTGACCTCATACCATATACAAATGTTCAAAGCTGAATTGCTCAGCTTCTAGAAAAAAAATCATAAGAAAATATCCTCACACATTTCTGAGAGAATTCACCCACCAGCCCAAGCATATAGAAAAAGAAATGTTAATTCTGCAAACAACTCCAAATCACAAAACAAGTGCATTTATATTTATTATACTTTGGGTTGCCATTGATGTAGCCTCCAAAAATGCCAAGAAAACTCTGCACTTATATGTGGGACAGGCAAAGTATCTCATGTCGTCCTAATGCAAATATGAAGGAACTTAATTCTTGGATCCCCTTCTTGTAAGAAATAAAACATTTTCTTTAGCAAAGTCATAACCCTTTTGACACACGGATCCTTATAAAAAGGATCACAGGAGCAAAAGTTTGAGTTGACAAAAATCTATTGTGTTATACTTCTGTTTGAAGAACCACTGGGGGCAAGCTATATTAAGGGCATTATTATCATATGCCCATAATGTATGCAAAATACAGTGGTATTAAAAATTCCATGATCATTCTAGTAAGAAAATCAAGTAACTCAAATTATCCAAAAACAATTTACAAACTGTCTCAAAATAGTCTCTCTGTCCACGGGTTGATTCAGTACAGGCCAGCTCAGACCCTTTCCAAATTGAGTCAAATAAACACTACAGGGATTTAATCCCTGAGGTAAACTGGGCAAAGGATGTAGAGGCCCTCCCTGCATAATCTTTGCAACTCTGTGAGTTGATAATTATCGCAAAATTTAAAAACATTTATGCTTAGGAAAAAAAGCTAGCAGCATGTACTGTCTCAGATGCTTCCTGGGAGGATCAAGTTCTTTGACAGCCTAGGCATAATGGTCTCCGATCATGGACACCAGGACAGGACAGGAGGAGGGCAAGGAAAGCTCGGAGGGATTAAGTGGAGGAGCAGGATGATCAGCTCCTGAGGAGCTCAGGATTATCAACTGACACACCCTCCTGAGAAGGCCAGGCTAGCTATCCCAGACTTGGTCTAGACCACGTCGGCAAACTGTGGCTCGTGAGCGAGATGCGGCCCTTTCAGCCTGAATGTGCAGCTCTGAATAGTGAAAACATCTGAAGGTTATTATTTCAGATCACCGTGCTTTCATTAATTTGGAAAACCATATTTAAGACTCTTGAGTGCTTTTAAAGCTGTTAGGAGCGACAGGATTGGCTCTTCGGTCCAAGAGGTTGCCGACCCCTGGTCTAGACGCACAGCGACCCCACGCACCACGGAACAAAACATGCCTGGTCCTGCCCTCTCCACATGATGGGTTGTAGATCAGATGGTTGTGAATCACAGAGCGTTCATTGGCTGATTTGGGGAGGAAATGGTGAGGCTTTTACTCCCAGTCCATCTTAGCCTGGATGTTCCAGTAAGACCTAGTCAGCATCATAAAGACACAAAAGCCCCCACTGGGATGGGAGGTGCCTGATGCATAAGGTGCACTGGCCAGAAATGGAACTAATGTCTCGTTCAGGAAAGGTGAGACTTTGACCACTGGGCCAGCCCTTCAAATATCCCATTCCAATTCATCACATTTAATCCTTCCCTATGATTTTGGGCTGAAGTGACGTTATGTGCTAGAGGCAGAATGATGATTATTCTTCAAGAAATGTATGTTCTCAGTGAGGCAAGGTTTTCACTCAAGAGTTATTTCGGGAATCTCTCCTAAGTGCTAGCCACTGTCCTAGAGACGTGAAGCAAACACTTCTATAATCTTCCAAATGTTGTTGCTTATATCCATGGTGGGGAGATAGGCATTAGACTGATACATCAATATTTAATATCTCAAGGAGAGTTGGTAGTTTTTGAAAGACAAAGCTGCATAGAAAGAGAGAGGATAGTGGAGATTGCAATTTTAGAGAGTGGTTAGGAAAGACTTTTGTGAGACGGAATATTTTCGTACAAATTAGAAGTGAGGTAGTGTGTGCGTGTGTGTGTGTGTGTGTGTGTGTGTGTGAGAGAGAGAGAGAGAGAGAGAGAGAGAGAGAGAGAGAGATATGGGGGTGAGGTGAGAGACCTCCAGACAGAAGCAGCAGCATGTGCAAAAGCCTGGAGCGGGGAATATAGTCTGTGGTGGTTACATAATCTCATGTCAACTTGAAGATATATAATAGTATAGGGGGGTATCCAAACTGTCAATCAGGTTGCAGCCTGATGGTGCCTCTTTGTGGGCGTGGCCTTCTCATAAGGAGGGTCCTGAGAATCTCTTCCTCTCTCTGACTACACCTACTGCACCTCTGACTGACAGCCACTCTATGACCCGCCAGAACCCTGGAACTCCAAGACTTAGCAGCCATCGCCGGTGATATCCTATATTTGACATCATTGCTTATGACTTCATGATGAGCGACTTAGGGACTAGTATTGAACTTAACGGACTTGAGTTGGACTGGACTGGAATGTGTTTGTGAAATATGACTTCTTGATAGAAAACAATTTCTTACACACATGAATTGTCTCTGGATTTGTTTCTCTAGTTGACTCGGCCTAACACCTGGTCAAAACCTACATGACCAGGAGGGCGGAAGCTGGAGAATGATGGGGAGAGAAGTGGGCAATGAGACTGGAAAGGCAGCTGAAGGCTGTATCCTGTAGGCTTTGAGGATATTGGAAAGAACTGGATTTTACTCTGAGAGAAGTTGTGAATAAGAGGGGAAGGGCATGAGGCTAACCAACGGTTTCTTCGAGAGGTTTTTGAAAAACATTTTCTTTTTTTCTTTCTTTCTTTCTTCATGCTTTCTCCCTTTAAAGAAGGTGGTAGGGCAGCGTGCAGTGCCTGTGAAGGAGGACGGACGAATGCAGGCGGAGGAAATGGGGAGAGCAGGAAACAAGGAAGGAACGAAAGATGAAGAGAAGTTCTGGATGACGGGTCTGTAGAGACAGGGTGGCAAGTAGCATTTTCACCATAAAATTTCCAGGAAGCTCTGCTGCCATGACTGAAGAGTAGAGGCGTTTCTGCTGACTTCACAGACAAGGACAAATTGGTGTCTGCCCTCACCTTTCCTGCCCTCAGGCCCCTACCCGCTCGCTGCTCCAGCACCAGGGACCCGATTTCAGCACCAAGGCTCTGCCTGTCTGATATGTGGCTTCTTGGGAGAAAGTGTCCAACTCTGAACAGATAAAGCTCCCCTTTCACTAAATGCATGCTTGAAGTTTTCAAAAGCCTCTCTGTCAAAGCTTGCAGAGACGAGGCTCTGCCGCTGAAAGCTGAGACCCTTTTTCTTTAGCAAGAGTGGAAAGATCCGACCTCGCA
>PVJH01045952.1:0-12080 GCA_004026705.1 Nesogale talazaci | reverse complement strand
GCTAGAGACCTTTAAAGGTCGGCAACAGCAACCGTTTCCTTACCTGTGTGGGGACACAGTGAGGGGAAAGGGGCCAGCCCCCTGCTCCACAGACAAACCAAACAAGAACAAGGGGGGGGGGCAGTATGCAGAAGAGGCTAAAGGGGAGTCAGGACATCCTTGGTAAACTATTAAAGATGGGCCTGGAGGGAGTAAAATCAGATTTCTGGTACTTTCCACAGACTGAATAGCAGGGCATTGAGGTGATTTCTAGAAACAGGAACGAACATGATCATGAACAAATTAAATTAACCCTGAACCGCTGCTGGATAAACTGGACTTCCTGGGTCATGTTGTGTGCCACCTGAATTTCTGACTGAGGATCACTATCAAATGTCCTGTGTCCATGGCTAAAAAGGTTATTTTCATCACAAAGAATCATTTCACATTGCAAAACTCAGGACGCTCCACAGGTGGTGCTGAGGGGTCAGAAGAGACACGACAGACAGTCCGAGTTCCTCATAAGGCTTTGCTGCTCGGTTTGGCCGAGGGCAGCGAAGCTGCTCTTTGTTCCTCAGCTGTGTCTCTCCCACTCTGACCGCTTTCACTGTTCTCTGGACCGGAAACGCCCTTCCTCCATTCTGGTTCACATGTGATCCATCTTTCACGGCCCAAGTGAGCTCCTAGCTCTGGGAGGACATCTCGGAGCACCTCTGCCGGATGTGAGTCCCCCTCCCGCACTTTTGTCAGCACTGTGCTCCGGGTCTCTACTCAGGACTGGCGACCCTGCCCCAGACATCTCTCTCTGCTGCACCCAGAGCCAAGTTCGGCCTGCGGTAATTGCTCACTGAACGGAGAGAGAGGCAGTCCTCGGCAAAACTCACTGCCATCGAGTTGATTCTGCCTGGTCGAGACCCTACAGGGCAGAGCAGAACTGCCCTGGGGGTTTCCGGGACTAAATCCTTAAGGGATTGGAAAGCTTCACCTTTCTCCCAAGGGGCAGTTGGTGGTTTTGAACTGCTGGCCATGTGCTTAGCAGCCCACTATGCCACGGGACTCCTTACCTCTTGGCAAGTGCTGCATTATGTAACCTTGGTGGGCTTAATGTCTGAAAGTGGCCCTCTTCTTGAAGTGGCGCGTGGGAGTCCTTTAACATAGTTCTGGTCCCGCCTTTCTAGATCTTCAATGAGGTCATGGGACTGTTGCAACAGGCACCCTATGCCTACCAGAACCCTGCAGTGCCCATTCATTCAGCTTAGGTTCTCCACTAGTGTGGTGGTGCCAGAGTCCCAGCTAAATGCATGATAGTGAAATCACGTCCTACCAACGGTTTTGCTCTTTGAACCGCTTGCATAACCAGTGGCAATGTACTTACTTTCATTTCTGTTAATGCAACTGAAAAGAGCATTCTGCAAATTAAACAAAAACAAGCAGAAATTAACAAGCAGACAATTTCTCATCCTCATCTACTTCATGTTACAACACGGGAATCAGGGCATCAAACGACGTCATGACTTTCTAACGCAAGACTGAAAACAAAAAACGAGTGCAATGACATCCAGGTGAAAAGAAACGCTACCCTGAATAAATGAAGACAGGTTTTCCACTGCAGAGAAACCTAGCTAGTGTCTGAGACTACAACCTTGTTTACAGAGTGCATAGATCCCTGTTCAGAAAACACCGCCCCATATGAAAGTCACTGTAAGGAAAATAAGAAGCAAAACAAGATATAAATAAAGCATTCCTTCTACAAAATCCATCCAGATATCAGGACTTATTGGCTAGGATTAGTATCACTCATACTTAGAAGATAAGACATTCTTTGGAGAAAGAATACAGGCATAAATAAAAGGCAGATACAAATAAAACCCATTCTTGAGAATGATGATGGCATCAGGTGTACAAATGTGCTCGGCACCATGTTTGTATGTATGTATGTATGTGTGGATTGTGATAAGCATTTTCCGAGCTCCCAATAAAATGATTTATTAAAAAACCTCAAACACTCTTACTGGTAGGTGGAGGTGTGTGGTAGTTACCTCATCTCCTGCTAACTGAGGGTGTAAAGAGCGAAGGGGTAGGATCTAGCCTGCTAATCAAGCCACAGCCTGATGATGCCTCCTTGTGGGCATGGCCTTCGCATGAGGATTCTGGGAACGTCCTCTCTCTCCCTGGAGGCGGGCCACATGCACTCTCTGCTTCACCTTCCTGTTGAGGAGCCGTGTGGATGGCAGCCAGAGCCCTGAAGATGCTTCTCTGCCATTGGATCCACAAGACTTTTCACTTAACGGCTTGTGATCTTCCTGCTAGTATCAGACTTATGGATTTGATCCAGCCTGGGCTGGGAGGCTTTTTTCAATATGCAATTATTCTTTGATGTATTGATGTGTACTTCTTTCTTTTCCCAACTCTTTCTTACACATACATGAGTGTCTCTGGATTTGTTTCTCTAGTCAACCCGGTCTAACACAAGGTGAGTTTGGCTTTTAATTGTAGCTAAATCACAAACAGGTTCTGAAACCTAGACTGGATAAAGACCCAGCCTTTCCAATAGCGAAAGCCTAGCTTCAAAATCCATCCATGCAGGTGCATGAGGCGAAGCTCCTCTATTTTCACCACCCAGTGATGTCATTGGAGAAACAAAGCCACACGTGATGGAGCCATTGAAAGGGAAGAGATGATGCAACAGATGATGCGCAGCCCTCTGCTGGACATCGCACCAAGTGACCGAGCAGCTGCGTGTGTTCTTGGTGCTTATCATCAGTTAACACACGATTATTCAGTTCTGTACACCAACCACCACTGCTACAGATGGAGAAATTGGAGATTTTTTTTTTTTTTTACCAACTTCTGCAGTCTGAGATGGATCAGACATGTAACACACAGTCAAGATGCATTGATCACATTGACCAGCCAACATTTTGGTGCCTCAAATGTTACAGTTGATGTGATTCCCCAAATGGCACATTTTCCCCTGCCATTTCTAGCTTTTGATACTGCACACATGCCATATGCCACTCTTCATGTGTTCACCCATTAAAAAAGCAGGATCTTTTAAGGTAGTGTTAGCTGGTCTGAACCCGAGGGAGTACACGATGGCGTGCGCATGATCACGAAGGTATCTGTTGAAGAACAGATGGTATCAAGGCGCAAGTCCAAGCTGTACTGAAGGCACAGGCCTCCAAGGGTCAGTGGTCAAGAACAGAGGAAACACCAAAGAAGACGCTTCACAGTATGGGATCAAACAACAGACCTGAGTAAGATCTGGCAAGATGTTTCAATGCAACGCTGGAATGCTACCTCATCTATACCAAGAAAGACCTGATTAACTGACTAGAAGCGGTCCATGTCTGTGTACATTCCAAAGAAAGGCGACCCAACAAGGTGGAAATGATAAAAAATATCACTTGTAAGCATAATTTTTCTGAAGTAGTTAAAAAAAAAAAAGGTTTACAGCAGTACATAGACAGTGAATGCCAAGTACCTCCAGCTGGATTTAGGAGAGGTCAGGAACGAGGTATTACTAATGTTGATGTCACATGGATCTCGGCTAAAATGCCGCCAGAGGTTGCATCATAGAATTATACAAAACCAGTAACTCACTAGAAACTCCTTTATTCCATGAATTACACGACAACTATACCCATGAACTTTGCCAGATGCTTTACAAAGGAATCAAATTGACTCCACCTATTCAAAGAGATGGTGGAGAAGCCCATCGTCCTTAGTCAAAACAAGGCCAGGGGTCAACTGCAGAAGAGACCATCAATTACTCAAATGCATGTTCAAGTTGAAGCTGAAGAAAAGTAAAACGAAGCAATGAGAATACAACCTTGAGTGTTTCCCACTTGAATTTGGGAGCATCTCATGAACAGAGTTGATGTGTTGTTGAACACCACTGAGGGATTGTCCGGAGCCATCCAGCAGACATGCTTGACCTGGATACAGGCCGGATATGCCTGAACTGTTGCAGTTTGTTGCCTGAGGTTTGTAGTTACCTTTGTAACTGTTAACAGCCCTGCCTTTTGAAGTTTGATTGCAGACTTGTTGACCTTCACTTGTCAGTAACTATATGCTAATTGCTCAAGCTTGCCCGCCCTATAAAACCGGTCTACTTCTCCCAAATAAAGGAGACTTGATCAGAATCCTGCCTTGTCTCCATTTCTCGAGTCTCCTGTCCCCCCAATTTCCGTTCCTCCTTCCAGGACTTGCGAACTACGGACCCGCAGGCCGGGACACGTGGCCCCTAAACCATGAGGCCTGGACATGGAGGACCCAGTGAGGAAAAGTGCTTGAGGAAGCTAGCTAGCGACTTTGGAAATCCGATAAACAGAGCCACTGCGGGAGCCTGCTGCAGTTTCGGCTTTAAGGTAAGAGGGTAGAGCACTTAATAATGGGGCAGGAATCAAGTTCATATGAGGAAAATGTGGTACCGGAATTAAGTTTGCATGAGGAATATATGGTACCCCACTAAAGGTACCCCCAGAAACATTCTTAACCATACTCTTTTTATAAGAAATTTTTTAACATTGGATGATCACAGGAAATCTGCTGCAGATCGTTTTTGGCATCCTGAATCTCAAAAGCAATTTCCCATGGTAAAATGGAGAGACCCATTGGACATGGCATGGCCCAGACCCAGTGTTAATCTGGGGAAGGGGCTCAGTCTGCATTTACTCTCAAGAGCATAATGCAGCCAGATGGCTGCCAGAACGACTGGTGAAACAAATTGATGACAAACCTCAATCCAGGGAAGAGACTTCTCCTTAAGAGTATGTTCTTTTCTGTTTTTACAGAAATGTATCCTGAAAAAAATGCAACAGGGATACTCCGTCCCTCTTGCATTACCTAGTCCTTTTATTAACTATTCTAAAGGTGGTTGTTGTGATTTGACTTCTTTTACAGTCCAACCTTTGCAGTTTATTTAATGTGACTTGTTTATTTTTCTCCTCCCTTAACAATACTTGAGATTATGTGGATTTGGCAGGATTTGTTTTTTGTTTCTTGTTCTATGTTACGGGCTTCTTATGTGCCCTTAATAGTTCATTTTTTTGTTTGTGGCAACAATAGGGTTTTTTTACCCAGTTATCCAGCATTTGGACAGAGTTATGTGTGCTAGCCTCTCTCCTTCCAGACATAGATAATATTCCTGGAAACGAGCCTGTCCCTATACCTGCTATTGATCACATGGCAGGAAAAGCTAAAGGGCAGTGCAACTAGGTGCCCCATTTGTAAGATTAGAGGTCAGTACTGCAGTGGCCTTTGGAACTGCAGGTTTGGATGTTTCCCTTACTCAGTATACCAAATTATCTAGATAATTAATCTCGGATATGCAGGCCTCATCAGGCACTATGCAAGATTTACAAGATCAGGTAGATTCTTTAACAGAAGCAGTATTACAAAATGGAAGAGGTTTAGATTTAATTGCTGCAGAGCAGGGAGGTATTTGTTTGGTCTTACAGGAAAGATGCTGTTTTTATGCCAACAAATCTGGAATCCGTAAGAGAAAAAATCAAGCGGCTGCAAGAAGACTTAGAGAAGAAAGGAGTTGACCATCATTCCACTGTGGACCGGGCTTAATGGACTGTTGCCTTACGTCTTGGCACTTTTGGGCCCCCTCGTTAGTTTATTGCTTTTGCCTTCATTAGAGCCAGTATTATTCAACAACCTCATGGCATTTATTAAGCAACAGATTGAGACCATTCAAGCAAGGCCCCTTCAAATTCATTATTATCGCTTGAAGATGAGCGATCTTGAACAGAGTGGCACACACTGAACAGAGTGGCACATGACTAGAATGTGATAAGACCCTCTGCCTCCGTGAGCTGAACTTGCAGCCAATGACGGGTAAGATCAGGAGCACTCTTTACCAACCTAAGACAGGCCATGGTCACATTAGAAGGCCATTGACCGATGACGGGTAAGGACTGAGTGTGTGTCCTGACAACCTAAGACAGGCGGAGTTCCCGGGAGGATTTTATTTGAAAAAATAAAAAAGGGGGACCTGTCCGGAGCCATCCAGTGGACATGCTTGACCTGGATACAGGCCGGATATGCCTGAACTCTGTTGCAGTTTGTTGCCTGAGGTTTGTAGTTACCTTTGTAACGGTTAACAGCCCTGCCTTTTGAAGTTTGATTGCAGACTTGTTGACCTTCACTTGTCAGTAACTATATGCTAATTGCCCAAGCTTGCCTGCCCTATAAAACCGGTCTACTTCTCCCAAATAAAGGAGACTTGATCAGAATCCTGTCTTGTCTCCATTTCTCGCGTCTCCTGTCCCCCCAATTCCCGCTCCTCCTTCTAGGACTTGCGAATTACGGACCCGCAGGCCGGGACAACGGATGGCCAGATGGGTTAAGAGCTGGCACCAGGGAGATCCTCTATGGAAACATCATCCAGAAAGATGCCTACTGTGCTTATCAACTATGCAAAGGCATCTGCGTGGCACCTAACGTATCACGGGAAGCATTTCAAAGGATAGGGATTCTAGAACATTTGACTGTGTAGAACCATTACATAGACCAAGAAGCAGCTGCTTGAAGAGAACATGAAAATCTTGAATGGTTTAAGCAGGGGTCCTCAAACTATGGTCCGAGGGCCACATGCGGCCCACCGTGCACATTTATCCGGCCCACTGAGTGTTTTGCCACGGCTGCTGTCCTGTTTAGCAGCCGACTCATCCCAGGTCCGTGGTGATTTCGTTCATAGTTTTTTTTTTGTTTTTTTTTTTAAACTATAGTCCGGCCCTCCAACAGTCTGAGGGACAGTGAAATGGCCCCCTGTTAAAAAGTTCGAGGACCCCTGGTTGATAGTCAGGAAAAGTGTATGTGGGTTGTAGCCGTCAATCATACTCATTCGATCTGGATGCGGAGCAAGTAATACAAGAAGCTGGACTATATGAAGAACACAGGCTCAAGACTGAAGGAAGCCTTGTCAATCAGTCCCCATAGGCAGATGACACACTCTGCTTGCTGAGAGCAAAGAAGTCTTGAAGCACCGATGAAGACCAAAGACTACATGTACTCTTCAGTGAGGATTCCATCTCAACACAATCAAACCCTCACAATTGGAACAATAAGCAACACCGCGAGAGACAGAGAAACGACTGAAGTTGTCAAAGATTTCAAGCTGCTTTGATTCGCAATCAACGTCCGAGGAAGCAGCAGTCAAGAAGGGCAAATCTGCCGCAAAAGATGACTTGAGGGTGCTAAAAAGTAAAGATGTTGTCTTGAGGACGATGGTATGCTGACCCCAGCCATATATGGTATTTTCAATCAGCTGGTACGCATGCAAAAAAGAGGAGTCCCGTAGAACAATGGTTGCATGTGAATTATGGTGCTGGCCAGGGGCAGTCCCTACCAGGCACTTCCAGCAGAACAAACAACCCTGTCTTGGAAGACAGTGCTGCCAGAGGGCTCCTGGGAAAGGAGTGACGGGACTCTGCCTCATGTAATGTGGACATGTTATCAGGAAGGAACCTGCCCCTGGAGAAGGAAGGGTCAATGAAGAACAGGAAGACCCTGAAGGAGCTGGATGGACACACTGGGGGCAGCCCTCGGCTCACACTGGGTAGTCTATTTTTCTCTTTTCCCTCGTGTTTCGTTTTCATTCTGCCTCCTTTCCTAGCCCTTCTGAACTTTGTCTTTGAGGAAACACTGACCTTTGATTTCATATGACTCACTACCCGAAGGTGTACATACTTTGTCTAGTTCCCCACATGGACCTGGGCGGGCTGAACAGTGAGCCATGGGGGCAAGTGAATTTCCAGACCTGAAGGCTGTCTGAGGATCACTTTGGGTTTTGCTCCAGTTTTCTCCTGGTCTTTCCGAGGCCTTATTGTGTGACTCCTGTCAGTGCAGCCGTAGCTGGAGCTGGGCACCGTCTAGCTCTTCTGATCTCAGGGTCGTGAAGACTGATGTTAGTCTTTTGGAACTGTTTTCACAAATCTTGGATTTTCCACCACTCTTCTTTTATCTGGACAGGGGCAACGCAACAGTTATTGGCCTTTGACGCCAATGAACCTTGTTGTCCTTTGAGACTCTAGTTCCAAATCCTCAGGCCCCGTGGTTCATCCCTTCAAGGTGTTTCCTAACTTTGTTCACTCTATGCTCCATCACGATAGGTTGATTTGCAGTAAACGTAAACACACACATACAAGCGTCCTTTGTGAAACTTACATGTGATAGTGGGCCCACTCCCACTCCCCCACCCCGCCCCCCGTCAGCCTGTGTGTGCGTCCTCTCCGGGGCTCTGCTCTCTTAGACTTAGGGTCACTGTGGGATGGAACCAGGGGCTGACTCCGCAGCACCTCCACTCTACTCTGGCCACGCTGGGGAAACAGCCTCCGTGCGGCTCCAGAGTCCAAAACATGCGCTCTCTGGTTCTAATCCCTTGGACAGGCGACAGGACACTGTTTTTGTCCCTTGTCATCACTTCCAGAGCTCAGAGCTCTTTCCGGGGTC
The DNA here is from genome assembly GCA_004026705.1 of Nesogale talazaci. NCBI lineage: Eukaryota > Metazoa > Chordata > Mammalia > Afrosoricida > Tenrecidae > Nesogale > Nesogale talazaci. The sequence goes on along the minus strand of PVJH01045952.1, from coordinate 3,638 downwards.
TCTCATTTCTTTTAATATTCATTGATAGGTTTTGTCAGGTGTACTTTGTGGGGCTCAAACCTTCTGTTTTTCACACGACAGTACCTCTCGTCGTAGTACGTAATTTTTATGCCTCCGTCTTTAGCTGTACAGAGCCCTGCTGATGGGGTAGGTTGCATGTTGCATCGTTAACCACAAGGCCAGCAGTTCAAACTCGCCCGCTGCTCCTCAGGATAAAGCTGAGGCCGTCCCGTCCCATAAAGACTTACAGTTTCAGAAACCCAACGGGGCAGTTCTACTCCGTCCTGCAGGGTCGCTGTGACAAGGAATTGACTCTGGCAGTGAGTTGAGGGGCACCCGAGTTGGCTCTTTTTGACAGTTCCTGCGGTGGTGGGCCATTCTGGCGCACTGTTATCAACTCTGTTTTTCATTTGATTATCCATTAAGATGCCATTGATAATTCTTCGAGGAAAGATTTCGAAACGTACTAGGTGTAGACAACACTGCTTTTACACTGCTTTAAGCGATTGCAGATGAATTTTTTCCCAGCTTTTACAGGTGTACAATTTATTGACAGTAATTACAATAAAGAGCTGTGTAACCCCACCCTCAAGGCGGCTTTCAGTCACGATTTGCCTCCTTTGAACTCTCTCCCTCTTACTCCTGGTAACCACTGACGAACTTGGATCTCTGGACATTGATCTGCTTTCCAGTTAAGTTAGGTCATACAACGTTTGTCCTTTGCTGGTTGGCTTCTTTTGCTTAGCGAAACGTCTTCCAGCTCCAGCCGGACTACAGCATGGATCAAACCTTCCCCGGAATTTACTTTTAAAGGCATCACACCACCAGGTGGTTCTTTTTAGTTTTGTTGTAGTTTTATAGTTAACCTTATGAATTTTGTTTCATTCAGGCATAGCCAAATGAGTAAAAAAAATTAAACAGGTTTAAAGTAAAACTACAGGAACCCCTATCCTACTTGGTGTTTATGGTCCTTTTCCCCGGAGAAAAGATTGCTTGGCTATTTTTTTTTTGTTCTGGTTCTGCTCATTTGCAACAGTTAAAGTCGCATATGCTCTTGGTTTTCATTGCCAGGTTGCTCCGGGTCAGACTGCTTGACTCTCAGTTTCCAAGGCGCTTCGTGTGTCTGCCTGGTGCTACTCATTTTCCTGTGGCCTTGTGGGTCACAATGTGTGCTGTAGTCATGACATCCTCTCCTACTTTAGCAGGTGACCTGTACGTTACGTTCATATCGACCCTGGCTCCAGGAGCTCCCCTGTCTGCGCACAGCAGGGCCAACGTGGGTATGCTATCCCCTAAGGTGGCGGTCAGACCCCCGGGCAGGGTGCCAGTTTTTTTGGTGTGCTGCTCGCCCACTCTCCTTCACAAACTACTTTCCTGGGAGGAGAAGAAACAAGAGACACCTTCTCCAAAACTCTGTCAGAGCCGCGCACGTGGCCTAGCGCCTTCAGCACCTCCCGGAGGGGAGGTCCTGTGTCGGCTGCACAGTGCCGACAGCTCGCCGGCGGCTTCCATGGTCGTGAATGGGCCCAGAAGTTGGTGTACAGAACAAGGACACGGAGGTGAGCCTCTCCCAGCAGCCAGTCCACAGACGTTCTGGGTCGCCCGACTGCAGATTGATTTATTTGATATACATACACACACTCTGCACTGCTGCATTTAAATTCCTAAAGATAGCCAACTTTAGGGCTTTAGGAAGTCTATTTTTAAGATTTCCAAGTGTTTGCTCGCCACCTGGTGGTAAAAGTAGGAGGTAACCTGGAGCTGATCCTGAAGCCTCTTCCCCAGGCCATCCTGACGGAGGCTCCAGATGCCGTCTCCCTCACCCACAGATCAGAACCGCGGCGCTCCTGAGGTACGGGCCTGCCACTGCCCCAGGCCCACCGCCCCAGAGACGTAGAGGCCCTCTCAGCGTAGGGGGTGACCAGGTCCTGAGAGATGCTCCATCTGGAGCGCTCCCCAGCCAGCTGCAGAGGCCCCTCGCTGCGCACAAGCACAGACGGCCGCTCTCTCTCTCGGTTGGTTCCAGGACCGGATGCTGTGAGCAGCACAGTTCTGATGATTCTGCCTTCACCGTCAACGCAAGGCGGCATTTATGACCCGATTGGGGGGGGGGGGGCACACTCACCCACCTTTAAAAATCAGCACCTTCACTTCTGAGACAAGAACATGATCCTGAAAAGCTTTCATGACCCGGTGGTGCTGGAGAATTCCGACAGGCTCTTTCTTTCGGAGCTTTCCGACAGCGTGCGGTCAAAGCCAAGGGCACCCTCCCTTTCCCTTCGGGCCGTGTGGGGAGAAGCATCTTGGAGAGTTCCTAGCAGGCAGACTCTCAGGGTTCAACCTCTGATCCACGCACTGACTTTCCACGTCAGAGGCCCTGTTCTGTTCATCACTGCTCTCCGGTGGTGGGAGTAGGAGGCCCAGCCCCACTGGGGAATTGAACCTCCGTCCCAGTGGGCCGCAGTCCCGTGCACAACCACTACGCCACCGGGGCTCAGGCCTTGTTCTTCTATTTCTTCTCTTGGCCACTTGTCTCAATCCGTTCTCTGACCCAGGCCCACAGACTGCTGCATCCCCACCCCCACTTTGACCAACGGATGAATCTTATTTTAAAAATTCCAGCTTGGCTTTTATTTCAGTTATTTTATTTCAGTTTCAGTTATTTCTGGATGGAGAGCACACAGGTTCTTAAAGCTTTCTAGTCTCCGGGTGACAAGCTCAAAGATATGTGGCCGCTCTGACACCACATACAATCTGTTTGCAATTTCACGGGTGGCTCGATGTTCCTCCCCGTTTGAGGTGCTGCATCTCAGGAGGGGAATTCGACTCATCCACAGCTCAGTTGGAGAAGGGGAATCGCAGACACTGAAAACCAGACATTGAACATCTTACAGCTGGGCACAACGGCTGGCAGACAGTGACAGAAACTAGACGGTGTAAATTAACTTGCTATCAGGACATGGAGACCTTCAATTGCTCCGTCAGCTGAATGATTATGGTCACTTCAAAGAGTCGGATAAAAACGGGAACTCAGAGTCCTCTGATCCCTTGAAACCGTCTTACCTCCCACTATCATGACCCCAGTGCTGCTTCCCACTCTGGACGAGACGGGGGCATGTACATAGGTATAGGCAAGAGATACAGCTCATGACACATGGAACCCAGGAATGGGACTAGAGATACAAAAAGGGTGGGTGGGGAGGAAGAAGAGGTGGCGAGGGAGGGGGCACTGATCTCAATGAATGGCACACAACCACACCCCAGCCAGGGGAAGGAACAACAGAAACCAGAGGGGAAAGGAGACAACGGTCGATGTGAGATACGAAAATAATAACAATCTATAATCTATCAAGGGGCCACAAGGGTGGGGAAGGAGAGAGAGAGAGAGAGAGAGAGAGATGCTGATCCCAGGGGCTCAATAGAAAATAAATACCTAGAAACGAACAATGGCAATATATAGACTAATATGCTGGATACAACTGATGTATGGATTGTAACAAGATTTGTAAGAGTCCCCAATAAAATGATCTAAAGAAACAAAAAAACCTGGAAACTGCAAGCTGGAAGAAGCTGCATGACTCGAATGGTGCAGTCGAGCCTGGTCATAGCAATCGCACCAGCTCAGTGCACACTGAGTG
>PVJH01045951.1:0-12098 GCA_004026705.1 Nesogale talazaci | reverse complement strand
TCAATGTATGGCTGCCACCACTGTTGGATGATCTTCAGCAACATTTCTGCCCTGTGTTTACTGTTGCACTTAGTCTGTCAGGGATCACGCAGATCCTGGGCAATGTTTTCCTATCGATCTTGTATGGTATGTTGTTCTAATGGGTTATTATTTGTTTTCTAGGCCTATTTCTCATTTGATTAAATGTCCTGTTGTGAGGTGAGTTTATTCCCAGGGTGTGCAGGAGCCATAATCTAAGGGTTCTTCCATCTCTGTTGGACCAGTAGGCCAAGTCTTCTCAGTGATTTTGAGGTTTTGTTCCACATTTTTCCCCTCCTGCTTTACCTGGAACCTCCTCTTGTGATGACCTTTAGAGCAGTCAACAGTGGAAACTGGGCCCCAGCTACTGCTTCTGGTCTCAGGGTCCTGGAGACTGGGGTTCCTTTGGTCCCGCCATTGCTTTGGACACATTGTCTCATTGCATCTCCGGTTTTCTTCATTCTTCTTGGCTCTAGCATTGGACTGTGTGGATCACAATAAGCTATGGATCACCTTGAGAAGTATGGGACGTCCAGAACATTTCATTGTGTTCATTGGTCAAGAAACAGTTATTCCTGCAGAACAAGGTAACAATCAGGAAAGGTGTTCATCACGGTTGTCCCCTTTCAGCATACTTGTTCAATCTGTTTGCTGAGCAAATCATCAGAGAACCTGGCTTATACGGAGAATGCTGCATCAAGGCTGGAAGAAAGCTATGAGCAGCCTATGATATGCAGAGGACACAGCCCTGCTTGTTGAAAGCGAGAGAACTTGAAGCATCTGCTGGTGGAGACCAAAGACAGTAAACTTCAGCAGGTATTAAGACTTACTGTGAAGAAGACTAAAATCCTCACCACTGGACCGATAGGTAGCACTACAATCAATGGGGGAAGGTTGACGTTGTCAAGGGTTTTGTCTTGCTCAGATACACACAAGCGATACTCACAGAGGCAGCAGTCAAGAGACCAAAAGACGCACTGCATTAGGTGCATCTGCGCAAGACCTCTGTGGGGTGCTAAGAAGCGAGGATGTTACTGTGAGCACCCGAGCCGTGGGGCTTTCAGTGGCCTCATATGCATGGGAAAGTCGGACACTAGGAAGACTGAAGAAGAGTTGATGCCTTTGGATGGTGGTGCTGGAGAAGAATGTGGAAAGTACTATGTGCTGGAAGAACTGAGGCCAGAGTGCTCCTTAGAGGCGAGGATGGCATGATGTTGTCTTACACTCTGGACAGATGGTCAGGAGAGACCATTCTCTGGAGAAGAACCTCATCCTTAGTAAAATGGACTAGAGGAGGGTCCTGGACAAGCAGGCTGCATGGGCTCAGCCATAGGAACAGGTTTAAGATGGTGCAGGATCATGCTGTGTTTTATTCTGCTGTGCACAGACAGGGTCCCTCTGGGTCCAAACTGGCTCAGTGACACTTAACAGCAATCGCATCTTGGATCTGGACACGGAGATCCAGTAGACAGTCACTCACGTGTCTTAAGGATCCTAGTCACTAACGCACCGGAGTCAGCTGTGGTAACTGCTCTGTCTTACTGCACTCTGCCAATTGCTCCTGGTGTCCCTGAAGGTGATGGTCCTGATTGGCATGATGGATCCGTCTTTTATCGTCAGCTGTCTCATTTCAAGCATGCCTCTCACTGATAGGACATGAGCATCGTGCCCCCAGACCACGTGTCTCACAGAGTTGTGGATTTCAGTAGTTCCTATTAACCTCCCTCCCTCCTACCAGGTGCCAGCAGCGGACTCCATCGCATGACTCCCATGTGTGGATATCAATGGCTGCTTCCCAGAAGCCTCTGGGTGAACGCTAACCTCCAGCATTCTAGTCAGCAGCTGGGCACCTTAACCATCTGCAGCACAAGGGACCGCAGCCCGTTTATACTGCCTGACATTACTTATCTTTGGGGACTGACGTCTGCCCTCACATTTTCTGTTTCTGATCACTGTTCTTTCTCTGGTTTCTACTTGCCTCACGCACTGGGCTTCTAACTTACAAGACCAGTATTTGGAAACAGAAGCAGTTTTTCTGTGGTAGAAAGATGGAGATTTCTTTATCAAAACTTTTTTTTGGGGGGCATCACTGCCCTCTGGTGGTCGTGGGAGCTACCCAGCCTTGCTCCTGAGAGCTGCTGCTGGATTTGAACCGCCAAGCCAGTGGGCCACAGTCCCACACTCAACCACTATGCCACCGGGGCTCAGCCCTAAAGATGGGGACTTCTGCTCCCCTAAAGATGGATGGTCTTGCAATGAGGGGCAGTTCCACTCTGTTCTGCAGGGTCACTGTGGAGCAGTTTACTTTATGACAGTGAATTCAAGTGTTTTTGGTTTTCAATTTGAAAGTGATGTCACAGCCTCCCCATGGGACACACACAGTAAACACCAGGTGAAAGTTGGGCACTGACTAAGGAAGACTGTAGAGGAATAAATGCATTTGAATTTATTCAAATTGGTGCTGGAGAAGAATATGTAGAAGTGCCAGGGATTGCTAAAAGGATACACTGAAATGTATTGGAAGAAGTAAGGCCAGAATATTCATTAAAGGCAAGGATGACAAGACTTCATCTTACATACTTTGGACATGTCGTCAGGAGAGACAATCCCTGGAAAATGGCATCATGCTTTGTCAAAGAGAGGGCCAGTGGAAGAGAGGAAGGCCCTTAATGCGGTGGAAGGACACAGAGGCTGCATCTGTGGGCTCAGGTGTAGGAACACTTGTGAGGCTGGTGCAGCCCTATGCAGTGTGTCATTCTGTACACAGATGGCTATGGGTTGGAATTTCGATGGCACTTAGCAGCAGTAGCTTCTCGTATCCTATCACAACACAGGCCATCATCACCTTACATCACCAACAGCTAATCCATGAGCAGCATGGCCCAGCCAGGTCTACACACTTTGAAAGGACACAATTGGCCAGTGACAGAGAGTCCCTCCTTGTTGGTTGACCCTTCTTGGTGGTTTGTAGCATTCCTGGGTTGGTAGACAGTTTCTCACTTGGTCTCTTTCTTCTTGGTGTGTCTCTCAATCTCTATCCCTCTTTTGAAGACACAACTCAGCAAGGGTTGGACTTTGTGGGAGTTAAGTGCTTGGCTTAGAGAGTAAAACATACCAAGAGCTGGCGTGGAAGGAAGGCTCGGTGGTCTCCTTCTGAAAGGCCACAGGGGTGCAAACCCTCAGGAGCAGTTCTCTCTCTTTCACACACCCACACAGCATCAGCATCCTTTGGAATCCACTTCATAACAACCCAGTGGTGTGGTTCAGAAAGGATCAAGAAAACCCTTCTTTTCACACAAGGTCAAGTCTACCGGGATAGGGCCAAGACTTCCCTGTTGGGGATAGGGGTGGGGGTGGGAAGAGTTCAGTCAACAGCCTCCTGGATTCATTGCTCTTGGGCTCTTTACCCCAAATGTCTTATGGAGGGTCCTTGTATGGAACCTTGTGTGGAGCTTTCTGCAGAGTATGCTTCAGAAGATTTCTTCCTTCCTGCTTGGGTGATAGTTTGGCTGGGTATAACATTTCAGGCCCAAAGTTGTTTTCTTCAGCTTCCAGAATATCACAGAGAGTTTGTAGTGAGGCTTCTGAGAAGCCCTGGTGGTGGAGTTGTTATGCGTTTGGCTCCAATATGCAAGGATGGCAGTTCAAAACCACTGCATGCTCTTCGGGAAAAAGATAGGGATTTCTACTCCCATAAACAGTTACAGACTTGGAAATTCACAGGGGCAGTTCTGCTCTGTCCGAGAGACTCACTATGGGTTGGCACTGGTTCCAGGAAGAACTTCTCAGGAGGGCTGTTGAGGCTGGTTCTTGGCTGATGCTGGGACTCTGCCGCTTCCAATTTAAGCCCATGGTAAGTGCTAAATGCAGCCCCAGTAACAAGAGGAGGCAGGTCCAGTTCAGTGAGTTTAGTCCAGGCCTCTGAATACCAGCCTGCACCGGGATCCTTCTGTGAAGGAATACAGGAAGGCCACTGACTCATTGAGGTCTGACTCACAGAGGGAATTTTATAAGTTCCCTAAAACCAGCATCCACTGATTCTGAGGCATGGAGGAGCTTGGTGGGAGTGTGGGGCCTGAATTTGCCCCACTCCTGTAAGATTTGGTTCCCGTGGATGAATTCTGACCTTGTGTTCAGGGGCACCCAAGGGCATCATAGGCAGACAAGGAGGGGCCTGACAGCTGCTGAGTAGGAATGCGTAGTTGGCCTGCCGTGGGCTCACTTTCTGGAAAACCCAGCTCCTTGAGGAATTCCCAGGAACCAGATGCGCCAGGCCTTTGAACTCTCCTGGAATTGGAGTCTTCCCCTACTCCCTGGGTCACTCCGTAGAGAAGGCCTGGAGCACACCTATCTGTTCTGGTGGGGGGGTGCAGAGAATGAACTTGGGGAGGTGAAGAGGCCCTGGTGCCCCCAGGATCTCAGCTGAGGCTTGCCCCATGCCAAGTAGGGGAAGCAGACTGGCAAAGCCTCTAGATAGGGGCATGTGGCTCCAGGGAGGGAGGGCGGGTGGGTAGAAGGAACAATCTTTTTGTTTTGTTTTGTTTTGGGGGCATCACTGCCCTCTGGTGGTTGTGGGAGCTACCCAGCGCTGCTCCTGAGAGACGCCGCTGGATTTGAACCGCCAAGCCCACGGGACTTGGCTGCAGTCCCGCATTCAACCACTTACGCCACTGGGGCTCAGCCCAGAAGGAACAATCTTAAAAAAAATACTTTCATTAAAGGCTCTCACATCTCTTCTCACAATTTATACATTCATCCATTGTGTCAAGCATATTTGTACATATGCTGCCATCACCATTTTCAAAGCATTGTCTTTCTATCTGAGCCCTTGATAGCACTTCCTCACTTTCCCCTTCCCACTCCACCCTCCCTCCCTCATGAACCCTTAATAAGTTATAGATTGTTATTTTCATAACCTACATCGTCCTCTGTCACCCTTCACCCACTTTTCTGTTGTTTGTCCCCTAGGAGGGGGTTATATATTAATCCTTGTGATCAATTCTCCCTTTCTACCCACCCCCTTTCCCTTATTCTCTTGGTATCTCGGTTCACATCGTTGGCCCTGAAGGGTTTAATCTATCTTGGATTCCCTGTGTTGAGTGGGCGCTTATCTGTAGCAGTGTACATGTTCGGGTCTAATCTGATTTGTAAGGTGGAATTGGTCATGATAGTGGGGGGAGGAAAGATTAAATAACTAGAGGAAAGTTGTGTTTCATCAGTGCTTTACTGCACGCTGACTGGCTCGTCTCTTCCTTGTGAACCTTCTGTAAGGGGATGTTCAGTTGTCTACAGATAGACTTTGGGTCTCCTCTCCATGCCACCCCCTGCCCTCTGTTCACATTGGTATGCTTTTGCTCTGGGTCTTAGATGCCTGATACCTGATTCCACCAACACCTCATGATCACACAGGCTGCTGTGCTTCTTCCATGTGGGCTTTGTTGCTTCTCAGCTAGATGGCTGCTTGTTTATCTTTAGACCCGTAAGACCCCAGGCACTCTATCTTTTGATAGTCAGACACCATCAGCTTTCTTCACCACATTTGCTTATGCACTCATTTTGTCTTCAGCGATCATGTTGGGGAGGTGAACATCACAGAATGCCAGATTATTAGAACAAAGTGCTCTTGTGTTGATGGAGAAATTGAATTAGAGGCCAAAGTCCATCCGCTACCTCAATTCTTAACATATAGATATAAGTACATCAATGTATCTCTTTATCGTTATATAAGTATGATCACATATGTACATGCCTGTATTTAGACCTCTATAAATGTTCTTTGCCTCCTAGTTCTTTCCTCTGTTTTTTTCTTCTTACTTTCCTCTGGTCCCACCATCATGCTCAGCCTTCATTTGGGTTTAGTAAGTCTTCCCTATTGCGTTGCCCTTGATTAAGCCCCAGTAGGCATCTGGAAGAAGCGCTCTGGTCAGAAGAGGGAGAGGAGAGCCAATGAGTCCTGGGAAAGGCTCTCCTCTCCTGCAGTGAGACCCTCTCCACCCACTGCCATGCAGCCCCAGCCACATAGGCAAGCCTGGTGTGCAGGAAAATCTGCCAGCCTGTGCCACCTCAGACTGCCGCCCCCAGGACAGGCTGTGCCTCTGACCTTCAGGAACACGAAGCACCTCCCTGAAGGTTGCAGCGTCCAGTCCTCGTCACTCCTTTGGTGGTTTCTGGGGCAGGGCTGGGTCTCTCTGTGGCTTTGAGAGACCAAGCTGCACTCTGTCCACACATCTGTCCAGAGGCTGTGGTAGGTCAGGGTGCCACGGTCAGTGACTGCAGTCCAGCCCCTTGATGATCACTCAGCCCCCTTGGGGTCCCTGTGATAGGCCCAGGAGTGACCCCTGCCAGGAAAGTGGGCTGCCACCCGGGGGGTCACTTGGAGGGGTAGGGTGTTTGTTCACTCACCCCCTGAGTTCTCAGCAGAACACACATAGCAGTTTTGATGACTGGCTAGAGCAGAGGTCCCCTGGGTCACGGGAGGACACGGAGGGCCTGCCTGTCTCATGTGTGGCCCCCAGGCCGTGTGCGACCCGCCAAGGAATGTTCCAGTGTCTGACTCAGTCCCCTCTCCCCCCCAGCTCCTGGCGGATGATGTCGGCATTCAACACTGGTCAGTCTGTTCATTGGGTCTGCTCAGACCTTGCTCTGCGGGGCAGCTAACTCCAGGTCCTTGGCACCAAGAGTGTGTATCTTGACCGTTCACTCAGAAGCCCTGGTGCACAGTGGCTCTTACCCACACGGTTGGTGGGTCAACACCCCCTACCCCCTGCTGCTCCTCTAGAGAGAGGAGGCATTTGCCCCCATAGGGAGAGCTCCGCACTGGTCCTGAGAGCCTCCAGGAGTCAGACAGACAGGATGGCAGTGGCCTTTGAGCTCTGGGCTCACGCTCAGGAGAAAGCAGCGCCTAGAAAAGGTCACCGTCCTTGGTAAAGTAGAGGGTCAGCGGGCCCCAGGGACACCCTCCCTGGGATGGATAACACAATGGCCACAGCAGTGGGCTCTCACGTGCCACGTCTGTGAAGAAGGCACAGGACCAGGAAACGCTTTGTTCTGGTGTGCCTGAGGCCACCACAAGGTAGAACCAATTCCATGGTATCTACCACCGCCACCATCACAACCACTGCCACCACTACTGCTGTCGCCACCTTCACCTCCACCACCATTAGCAGCTCCAATACCACCTCCACCACTACTGCCATAAACCACCACTTTCACAATCCCCCACCACTGCCAGCCCCCCCTCCACCTCCATTATCACAGCCACCACTTCCATCACCACCACCACCACACCATTGCCACCACCACTGCTATCCCGCAACCTCCACAACCCTCCCCCCACTACCACCTCCTCCACCTCCAATACCAACACTGATTTGATGACCTCCTGGTGGCCCGTATGTTTGATGTCCTTCGCACAAACTGGTGCTAGGCTGCATCAGGTGTCCCGTGGACACTGTCCAGTGCTGGCACATAAGGGGCAGCGGGAGGACCGTGGCTGGGTGGGCAGAGGGGCATCCTGTCTCTTGCAGCTGATATGATGCTTCGGCTGCTGCTCCTGTGGGCGTTGCTCATGGATCCAAGCAAAATGAAACCCTTGACAACGTCAATTCATGTATCCTGGCCGGTATCCGTCCCGCTGTGGGGGATGTTTCTTTTCTCTCAGTTGGAGTGTAAACCCACACCAAAGACTTCGTCAAGATGTGGGTCGGCTGTTGTCTGTCCCGACTCACAGTGAGCCCATGGACAGTCCCTCTCAGTTCTAGGTGCACGGCTGCAGCTCCTGGGTCCGCCCGCCTCCCCGAGGGGCTTCCTCTTGCTCCCTAGCCCTCCGTCCAGTCCAGCGTGATGAGGGCTTTCCCTGGTGCTCTCCTGTTCTCAGGAGCAAGAGCATGTCATCAGCATATTCATGAATTATTAACGAGTCTTCCTTCAATCCTGAGGCCTCCTCTTCCCTCAGTGAACCCTGGGCAGTCAGCAGCACAGAGGTGTCTGCCCTGCGGAATCAGAACCCAGGTCTCCCCAGACCTAGGCCCCAGAGAGCTGCCCGTGGGGTCCACTCCGTGCCTGGGCCCCCGTCGGGGGCACTCGCATCTCTCAGCAGCACGTAGGGGCTGCTCCTATGTTGGGGCAACAGACAGGAGGGGGGCGTGGTCCAGGTGGAGGAGGGAGGAGGGCCCTGGCCGGCTCCCATCAGGTGACCAAATGAGGGGCCTGGCTAGGGCTGGAGAGGGGAGGAGGAGGGCGCCTGGGGCTCTGGACCACGGAGGGTCTGGCCCGGCCTGGGAGTGGGTGGAGGCGTGCTGCCTGCGGGTCTCTGGGATGGTGGCACGCGGCACCTTCATGCTGCTGGAAGGGCTCGGGCTGCTTACAGCCGTGGGATCTATAAACAGCCTCGCCCGGCCCCGTGCGAGCCCGGCCGCTCCCTCGCACGCACACGGCCGCGAGTGAAGCGCCTCCAGTGCCGCCCAGCTGCCCGGCGCGCTGCCCGCTCCCTCGCGTGACTGGCCGGCTGGCCCGTTGTTATGCCGTCCCCATGGCAACGGCTCTCCTGGGAGCCCGCTCCCCACTTCCCTTATTCCAAGGAAGAGCCAAGAGGGGGGCCCTTAGAATTGTTCCTTCTGCCCCCTCCCTCGCTTTTTTCCTCTGCCACGACCTTGACGGAAATAATCTTTGAAGGGTTTGCTGGCAGCCCTCCCCACCGCGGGACTGGGGGGAGCAGGATGCAGCAGGGATTTGGAGAAGGAAGTCCCCAGGCCCCCAAGGGTGAGTCCGCGGGGGGCCCCAGCAGGAGCTGCGTGGCCTTCCCTGCCGGCCCTCACCCAAACGAGGTGTGACTTCTTACCCCCTTAAAAAAAAAAGAGCCCTCATGGCGCAGAGGTTTCGCGTGGGGCGGCAAGATCGGCAGTTCGAAAGGACCATCCGCTCGGAGAGAGAAAGACGCGGCTTTCCACTCAGGACATGAAGAGTGACACTTTTGGACACCCACGGGGGCAGTTCCACTCTGTCCTATAGGGTGGCTACAGTCAGAATCCGCTCAATAACCATGGATTTGGTTTGAGCTTTGTGTTGTGTTTAATTTTGGTTTTTTTAAGCGTAGCCTTTAGCTTGGGGCCAAACCCCTTTTTCCACTTGGAAGGGTGACCTCATTTTCCATGAACCAGGGCTGTCTGTTCTTTGAGCACCAGCGGTTCTTTGCAATGGGGGAGGGAGGCAGAGGGGAGGGAGGGGCGCAGACCCCGTGACCCTGGCCTGAGAGCACTGACTGACCTGGGCCATCTCGGCCTGACAGTGAATCCAGATGGCTGGCCCAGCACTTTCTAGGGGTCTTCTTGTTTGTTGCTATTTTTATTTATTTATTTACTTATTTATTTCTCAAACGCCTGCCTTGTGAGTGAAAATGAAGGTTGTTTTGGGTTATGACTAATCTCATAAAATCTTTTTTTAGGAAGGCATTTTATATACTCAAGCCTTGAAAATGCCTCGAGTCTTTGAACTATTATTATTAGGTGGCTCCTCCCGCCAGCCTCAGCCCTCATCAGTGGGAGAGCTGGGGGTTGCTGCAGAGCTCGGAGGGCAATGGTATTCCCCCCCCCCCCCAACCGCACCACCGCTGCTGCCGCTGGCGGGGCTGGGGGTGCTGGACACCCCATCAACACCCGCTGCTGCTCCTAGCCCCATTGACCCAGCAGGGGCAGGCACTCCCCACCCCAGCCTCACTTGGACCCTGCTGAGGGTCTCCCAGCTGGCCTGGCAGTGCCTGCTCTTCCAAAGGACTCGAGACCTACATCAGCCGTCTGCCTCTGCGGGTACCCACGGAGTGGCTTCAGAGGCCTGAGGGTGACCAGGACACTGCAGGCCGAGGGGTTGCCAGCCTGGGTCAACCTGCAGGGGCATGAACAACCCCCCTCCCGCCCCAGTCTGGGACCCCCCTTTGTCCCCTTTCTGAGGGCCAGAAGACTGCTGAAAAATAGCATTCTGCACTGGCTGCCTTCGCCATCTAACCCTCCTGCCACACTGGCATGGAGAGGCTGTCCATTCCCTTGCCCCTCAGAGTGCCTTTCAGCTTGAGAGCTCTCCTTTTCGGGCTCCAGAGCCCAAAGTGCCCCTCGTGGTGCCAGCCCAAGACCTCACCGCCTCCCCTCTGTGCCAGGGCTTAAATTCTGAGCACTGTCTGCCCGAGGCCATGCAGGACAGGGAAAGCCCCATATCTGTCTGCAGCCTCCACACGGATGAAGCCTCCAGTGAATCCCTCCTGACTGTGCACTCTGGATGGGAGTGCCCTCGTTCCCGGGCTTTCAATCCCTGTAAAAGAGTCACTGTCTTGGAAACCCACAGGGACAGTTCCACCCTGTCCTATAGGGTCCCTGGGAGCATGGGTGTCCCAGCCTGCGCGTCCGTAATTCGCAAGTCCTGGAAGGAGGAGCGGGAACTGGGGGGACAGGAGACGCGAGAAGTGGAGACAAGACAAGATTCTGATCAAGTCTCGTTTATTGGGGCAAAACTCAGGGTATATATAGCCAATGGTCAGGAGTAAAGGTCACAGCTTATGCTAATGAGGTAAAGTCAACAGGGGGCCAATCCTAGAGGAGTGCCAAATAAGGCATGTGAAAGGGGCTGTTTACAGTTACAGTTAACAGTTTACAGTTACTGTTTACAGTTTACAGTTACAGTTTAAAGATAACAGACTACTACTCAGGTGATTCGCATATAGTTAACTGACAAGTGAAGGTTAGCAAGTCTGCAAGTTAAGCTTCAAAGGGCAGGGCTGTTTACAGTTATAAAGATAATAGACTACTAAGCTCAGGCAACAAACAGTAACAGAGTTCAGACTAGTGACTGTAGCAGGGTCAAGCATGTCCCGGCTGGATGGCTCCGGACACATGGGCTCCCTGGCAGTGAGTGAAGTGAGTTTTGTCCCATGAAACACCTCAGAGCAGAGTCTGGACCGAGGAGACCCTGAAACATTTGCTACTTGATCAAGTCAATCAGTTTAGGGATGCCAGGGTTTGGAAAAGGGTCTTGGAGAAGTCTGAATGATAAGTCCAAGATCACAGGAGCATCTGCCCCTTCAAAAATGACTTCTGACCAAGAGTGCACCTGGAGACGCCCATCCCCCCCGTGCTAGGTAGGCTTGTGGTGGCAACATGGCCACCACGTGCTATGCATTGAAGGGCGGAGATATACATGGCTTGGTGAGCCTCACCTTTCTCTCTCTTGGATCCTTGGACCAGTCTTGTTTGTCCTGTGTCTCGATTTGAAAGCCACACTCCCCGTGGGACACCCAATCCATGGACTGAGTCACTGTGAGGCGAGGTTCCTTCAAGTCCTGCTTTGCCACGATTCTGGAATAGACATCTCTTGCTGGGGACTGTCAAACCCTGTCATCCGGCTGACGGTTGGTGACCTGCCTTGCTGTTTGCTGCCCGTGGCTGGATAGCCTGAATTGCTCTACAGAGGACTACCAGACGGCCTTAATACTTGAAGGACTGACAGTGTATTAGCTGTCTCACGCAAGTGAGTTGCACTGTCATTCATACTGCTTTATAGATTAGTTAACTGCTTATTTCTCATGTCAGATATCTTTCGATAGATACATAATTATTAGTGTCCTGGCTTTGTTTCTCTAGAGAACCCTGTCTAACACACCCATTGTTGCTCCCACGCCTGCATCTGCCCATGCAGGGGCTGCATGGACCAGCAGTGTTGTGGGAGTGCATTCTCATTCTGTCCTAAGACCTTCCTTTGGAAATGTCCTGACTTGGGCAGGTCTGTTGTCGGATGAAGATGAGGACTTTTCCACAGTTATATCTCCTCCAAAATCTTGAGAAATATTAGCAACCATTTGCCAGCTCAGAAGCCTAGAGACATTCTCCCGAAAGACTGCAGCTATCAGAGGTCATTGTCTCTCCCACAAAAGATAGGCCTGACTCCCGGCTGCAAGGACAGTGGGTCACTTCCCCTCAATCCTGTCTGGTCCCTAGTAGGTGACGCTCACACACTGCTGGTAATGATCTCTAAACTAGCCTAACCTGTTTAGCCACCTCCAGGAGTCTGGGGTCTGCTCTTATCACAAGGGACCCTAC
>PVJH01045950.1:0-12095 GCA_004026705.1 Nesogale talazaci | reverse complement strand
AAGTATGCTTATTTATATATTGTGAAAAACGATGTATGAGCCCCTAATAAAATGATTGGGAAAAAAAATATGAAAACCTGTTTATATTGATCCCACCAAGGAAGAGAGGGAGGGATCTATGCAAGCTAAACACAAACAGATGCTTAAGGATGTGTACACTACTGTCTCCTCCTTTGACTGCAAGTGTCCTGAGGCTCAAAGGTGAGGCTCAACTACAAATACCGCACTCCTTTCTTAAGCACAGATGCACTAGCCTCGAGCTTGAGTTTGTTAAGTCAAGGTAAAGGAAGTAAGTCAATTGTCTGGATGATTTTGGTAAAACCAATACAACAATGAAAACAATATCTAATCCATAATCTGAGAAATGTAGTAAAATATCAATTATTGTATGCAAGTCAGTATATTGAGGGGAGTCATTGTCTTAAATCACATTTAGTGCATCCCTGGGCCGAGATCCTTTTATTAGGGACCTTGCAAAAATGCTATTATCCTCTCAGGACAGCTCCGAACACAACAAAAAGGCACCCTGGATAAACATTTCTCAGACAATCCTAGGAGTTATTATGGTAAATTTTACTTAGAGTGACACTGTTACTAGAAATCACCTTCAGGAGGGCCTATTGATAGTCTTGATGCTGAAATCATAACTATAAAACCCTTATCACAACTTTTAGCGTTTTCTATAGCAGCCCCACCCAACTCTAACACACGCCCCTACTCTATACCCCCTGTACTTCACAACGGGACCCCCTAAGCCCCCACGCTCTCCTTAGGTCTGCTCACCTTCTGTAATAAGTAGTGCAAGATGCTCCCCCACCCCCGCATACATTACATCTCTTTGCCAGGGAGTAGCAGCCATAAACTTTGAGCTGCAGGATTCTTTACTAACATTAACAAGCCGGGCATAACGACAGAGAACATAGGACCTTATCATGGTTTCAGTGACTAAAACGCACATCTGGGGAAGTAACCTAAAACCATTCCAATCAAAACTGAGCTCTGTAACTTATTTTAGTGATGGAGGGTCAAGAAGCTCCTGGCTGTTAATAAAAGTGTAGGCAGTTCCAGGAGCTGCTAGCAACGTCCTATTGCCATCTTCTACATGGAGGTCAAGGAGTCTTCAAAAAGTTCATGGGAAAATATGACTATCGTTCATTCCCATTTTCCCATGAATTTCTTGAAGTCCTCTCAGATAGACAAAGAACTGCAGACAAAAAGTATCACAGACTTGAATGCATTATAAGCCACCGGATCAAATCACCCCAAAGCCTGTCTGCCCCCAGACCTTCCAGTTTCATCACCCAATAGATCTCCTTAATGTTTCTGACAGGTCTGAACTGTGATTATGTTACTTGCAACACAAAGACACTTGGTAGACACATGTCCCTCCAACTTCCCAACTGAAAGAAGGATAGGTTTTAGTTACTGAAGCAAATAAAAGTGCCTTAAGCCATGGCCAATCTGATAGCTCCATAAAAGGGAAGCCAAGTTCCTTCTCCCTGGCTGTTCTGCCACAACCAGGATGTGGGTATCATCTGTATGCCTGCAAATGAATCGTCAAAAACAAGCGAAACCCTTGTTTTTGAGCGAAGAATGATGAGGAGCAAAAGGAGAAAAGAAAGGCATATCCTTTTATTTTAAGAGCACAATTCAGAAAAAGCACACATCCCATCGATGGTGTATTGATTAGAGGATGGTGATGTGGTTTCATTTCATTGTAAGGGAGTTGGGGACGTGTAGTCTTTGTCGAGAGAGCCATGCATACCCTCTTCTGTGGAAAGGGATACTGAATGGGTCAGAGAAGAATGGTTACTGCAGGGCAACCAGCAGTCTCTGAACCTGATCTTCCCCCATATTTTCCCATCTGGGTACACTACCTCCCACCATCTACCAAGCCATTTGCATTTGTTCTTTTAGACCTATTTAATATCCACCCCAATTTAGAGTAATTATAATCCCATCTGCTGAGTTCTACATGAAAATAATTCCATGTTGTGTGTATATTTGTGTGCATTCCAGCTAAAGTTCAAATTCTGGCAAATTTCAATATTCTGTGCTAGATTTAATTTTTGACAGGACAAACTGAAATTATACCACATTGTTTTCATTTGAAAACATTAAAGATAAAAATAGCCATGGCATAATAAATGTGGGCATTAGTTTGCTAAGGCTCGGTAGTGAGAAAATGCTTTGCTCTTTGAGTTATTTCAAATAACCAGATTAATGTTAAGTACAGTGAACAATGGCATAATTTTGAACTTTTTCTAATATGTAAAACACATCTGTGTATACTAACTGCTAGTGTTTGTCCCTATCTTTTACTTTTTTTGTCCCTATCTTTTATTGTGAACAATTTTCCAGTGCCTGGAAAGCTTTGCTCATAAATTAATTTAAAATAAACAGCTCATGCATATATTCATTAAATGATGAAATGCCCAACTTGAGCATGAATATTGGACATATACACATGAAATTGTTATTGATAATATTAATGTCACTGAAGATGAAGTTTATGTCATCCAAGTGCCCCAAAGAGAATCCATCAGGAATATAATATGCCTTTCGAATGAGAAAAAGGTTAAAGTTGATTTTTACAATAAATATCATTATTCAAATAGATCAAATGAAATATAACTACATTTAAATATTAATATATTCATGAAGTATAATGTATCAACTTATATAGAATTCTATGTTTGATATATAATTAATAAATATCTATTAATCACCAACTATGTCATAAGGGGCACTATGACATGGAATTGGCTGGATGGTAAGATGAAGAAAGCAAGGTCCCTACCCCTACAATGTGCTTACCTCATTAATACATAGATATTAACAAAGCGTTTCTCACATCATTTTTTTTTTAATAAAAACTTTCCATGAGTCCTTGCCTGCAGGAAAATACTTACACTTCTTTGCACAAGTTTAATAGTACTTTCTTGGCTCTGGTCTCTTTAGCCTTTCTCTATAACTTGTGGCACCCCCTTCTCACACCAGGACTCACAGTTCCATGAACACCCCATCTTATCCCACACCTCTAAGGCTTTACATAAGCATCTGCTTTCACTCCTAGTCTGATGATGAATTCCTACACAGTCTTCAAAATACAGCCCAGATTTCACCTCCATTGTCAAGGTTTCCTAACCCCTAAAGAGTTCTAATGAGTTTTAAATAAAGAGGCAGTTAAATACCTCTCTGGTTACAATGATCACATGATTGTTGTTTATTGACTGATCTTCCCCCCTCCCCTTCTCCCACTTAGACTGCAGGGTCCCTGGCAGGTGATGGGCTTCTTGTTGTTTTAGAGTCATTACCATAGTTTTTGCAAGCATAGTTGAATTCCTAACCTCCCCCCAGGGCAGAGCAAGCTTACCCAAATGAGAAAGATACTGGGGTAAAAGAGGTTGGAAGGAGGAATGAGGGAAATAGAGGACTAGGGGAACAGACTTCTACATTAAATAGTTTAATACACATCAGGTCCTGTGGTTCCATATAGAGCGGCGGCTGACACACACACACACACACACACACACACACACACACACGGCATGGAATGGGGGAGGAGAGGTGGCAGGGTAGTGAAGCCAGAGGCAGACCCTGGTGAAGTGCAATCGGTAGGTGATGGTCTTATCCAGACTGTTCATACTAGAATCGTGCTTTGCACTAGAGTAGAGGGTCAAAGTTTTTTGAGTGAATGAATGCATTGAGGGTATTATCTTTCTAAATAAATCAGTGCAAACTACTGTATACC
The DNA here is from genome assembly GCA_004026705.1 of Nesogale talazaci. NCBI lineage: Eukaryota > Metazoa > Chordata > Mammalia > Afrosoricida > Tenrecidae > Nesogale > Nesogale talazaci. The sequence continues at coordinate 8,341 of PVJH01045950.1, read as the reverse complement.
TTCTTCAAAGTCAAGACTTTGAAGAACTCGCTGAACCTCTGTCCTTATCTTTGTTTTGATGAATAGCTTTTAGCTTCTATGGAAGTTTCTTTTGGAAAATTTATTATTTGTTGTCTGTGCAGCACTTTGAACTTCTTTTATGTCATAGATAAATACTAAAAGCAAAATAATTCATCACCACCACCATTCTTTCACCTCTCTGTGCAACACCTACCACAAGAGGGGAAAAAAAATCTTCTTTTCCAGCAACCATCAGGAGTTCCATAATGCAAAAGAGCTCTTTGTGATGGAAATTGAACTCACTGTCTTACTTAAAAATCAAAACTGAAGAATCAGATCCTGATTTGGAAAATGCAGTGCAACATCAGGCAGTCTTCCCTCCTCTGAGACTGCTGAGGGATCTGCCCCCTTAGTAATTCAAAAGTTCACAGTGCAACCTGCACTCAAAACCTACTCTTTAGTAAGAAGAATCCAGACACCTCTCAGAAGAGTTAGCTCCCTAAAGCACATGGCTTTAGAGGTAGATCAATAGGTCTAAGTGCTGCCACATCTCGGCCCAGATGCCTGTTCCAAAAATCCCATGATTAGGGTCACTCCTTAAAGTTACTGCATTGGATCTCCTCTTTCCTGATATGGAACTGGAGGCACTGTCCCGTTAAAAGTGAAATTTTGGCGGTTCAAATCCAACGGCAGCTCTCAGGAGCAGCACTGGGTACACCCATGACCACCAGAGGCAGTGATGCCCACAAAAAAAAAAAAAGTGAAATTTTGGGGCTGAGCCTCGGTGGTGTAAGTGGTTGAGTGCGGGACTGCGACCTGCAGTATTGGCGGTTCAAATCCAGTGGCAGCTCTCAGGAGCAGCGCTGGGTAGCTCCCACAACCACCAAAGGGCAGTGATGCCCCCCCCCCCCAAAAAAAAGTGAAATTTTGCCTGCTTCATTAGTTTCACTTAGTGGTATCCTTAACAGTAAAATTAGGTTCAATTTTTAGACCTTCAATCTAACACTCTCCCAACTGAGCTACTTCAGACAGCTTAGGTTCAATTTTTAAAAATCATTTTCTTAATAAAGTAAAAATAGTAACCACGTATTCGTACTCATCACTAGCACAAAGGAATAGGATACTTTTATAGAGCTATTACACTATACATGAGATAAGTTATTTGGTGATACTTTACGAATAGATTAAAGTGGGACTACTAACTACCAGGTTAGCAGTTCAAAGCCTCAAACTGCTCTGCAGGAACAAGATGCTTTCTACTCCTGTAAAAGTTACAGTCTCAGAAACCTACAGGGGCAACTATCCTGTCCTATAGGGTCAGCGTCAGCTTGGCAGCAGTGAGGATTTTGTTTCTGTATTTTAGGCAGTAAGTCGAGGCTGTCCAACATGTAGTCACTACCTTCAACAGGACTAATAATAAAAACACAAAGATACTTGAGGAATGGATATTGAAAATCAAGAAAACTAGACTGTCGGTTCTACAGAAGAAGAGGTCAAAGGGTGGCCCACATGATCCAGCAGCATCGGCATCAGCTAGAAGACTGTACTGCAGGATTGGGGGTTAAGCCGAAGATCTCCTGAATCATAAGCTGTACCGGGCTGGAAAAACACACAGCAGCTGACTACCACACTGGCTGGGTTCTCAAGAGAAGTAAAACCAGTGATCGTGAGGTATATGTGAGTGAGAAAGAAATGTCTATTAAGGGAGTGGCTCACACAGCCATAGAGGAGACAGCTGGTCAGGCAAAAGTCCATGGGTCAGAGGCAAAGCTGGAGGCCCTTCGAGGATCACACAGCTTCTGGAGCCAATGTGAGTAAGCAGGAAGCAGGAATCCAACGAGAAAGTGAAAAGACCACAGACCCATGGCAGCAGAGTCCAGTAAATCCAAGGTCAGCAGGCAACATGGCAGGCCATGGACGGTGTCCAGGCTAGCAGACAACATGGTTGGCCATTGGTGCATATCTTAAGAAGCCATATGCTGGACCCAGGCCAGCAGTAAGAAAGGGAAGTGAGTTCTCCTCATTTATTTATGTATATGACATAGGCCATACCATCCAAGAAGATATCATCGGGCTGTAATCTGAATTAAAGGTGGCACTCCACCTTAATCTTGGTTGACTTGGCTACTCACAGGAATTCCATCATTATACGAGGTAACATCCAGGGAAAAGCCTTAGTGCCAAACTCCTGAGAATCCTGGCCTAGTCAAGTCTAACGATCACGATGGATTATACATCTCTGTCCGTCACTACCCATGAAGCCCCAACCAAACCCACTATCACGGTGCAGATTTCAACTCATGAAAGCCCTACAAGGCAGAGCAGAACTGCTCCATGGGACTTGAGGGGTTGTAAATCTTTATAGGGGCAAGACTGCCCTCATCACTGTCCCATAGAACAGCCAGTACAGCGGTTCTCAACCTATGGGTTGAGATCCCTTTGGGAGTCAAACGACCCTTTCACAGGGCTCGCCCAATTCATAACAGTAGCAAAATGACAGTGATGAAGTAGCAACAAAAACAATGTTATGGTGGGGGGCTCATCACCACATGAGGAACTGTATGAAAGGGCCACGGCATGAGAACCACTAAACTAGTTGATTCAAGCCATCATCCTTTCCATTAGCAATCCAGCGCTTTAACTTACAGCACCCCTAGAGCTCCTTTATTATACATAAAATCAGACCCACTGCCAACAAATCGATTGGGACTCATATAGGGCATAGTCGATGCGCCCCTTTGGGTTTCCCAGACTAGGCAACCTTACAGGGGCAGGCAGCCTCATCTTTCTCCCAACCAGCAGCTGATAGATTCAAACAACTAACTTTGTAGCTATCAGCCCAAAGGTAATCAGCACACCACCAGGTTCTTTGTATTGATAAAGATAGCATGTCGTGGATTCATATAAACAATTCAGGCAGGAGCTATCTATATAAAAGAAGTTGCAAGGACAGGATGTCTTTCATTTTCATTTGACTGAAAACAGCTGGAGAGAGGATGTCTATCATCCATGTCCCTAGAGCTGGGATTCTGACCATTCACTGAGGGAGAGAAAGCAGCACCGGGTCCTCTCTGATACTCTCCCCACACAGGGTCAGTTCAGTAAAGGACACAGAGTTGGGTAAGACTCACCTCTGCTTGCAAGGAGTTCACAATGACACGAGTCCTCTGCAAAAGGATCACTGGTCTGTATGCGAAAGCATTGTCAAAGCTTTAAGTAATTCATCCTCAGGAAGGGAATAGCATCTCAGGGAATGACTGGCCTACTTCCCTCAAAGGCCAGGTCTCCGCAGTCGAAGCAAAGAATTAGGGCGATTATCCATACAATTCAGGCCACCCAAATCTACTCGAGCCTGAACTATTAAAATTTGAAGAACAACATTCTTTGCAACCTGGTCACCCAAATAATTCAGGAGATCGTGATCCACCAGCATTTTCTTACTGTGAAGAGCATCGTACTGCAGACAAGCTGAGAATTAGTGTGGCCTACATCAGTCTCTTCTCCCCTCTTCCGGTCGGTTTGCTTTGGTCCATCAGCATGAGCATCGGCTGGGAGATTTTTTGTACCGCAGGATTTGGAGGGAAGCCAAAAACTGAGCACAACATTCTAAGCGGTACTTTCCCACCTACACTAGAGAGATGACCGTCTCCTTGTGGCAGAAACAGTAGTAAGTAGACAAGGAGGCAGTCAGGAGTTGGGGGTTGTAGGCTTCTACACTTGGAGAGTGATCAGTCTGAGGCTGCAGAAGGCTCGCTTTTCACTTTTAGCCTTAGTGCATGCTTTCCTCTCCGAACAGGACTAAATTCACAGTTAAGTTGGGAATAGAGTACAGAGAGGTCCCATACAGCTCATCTCCAGTTCCCCTTATTATTTCCATCTCCCCTGTATGTTAGGAACCCTGGTGCCTCGATGGGTGAAACAATGAGCTGCTAACCAAGAGATTGGTTATTCAAATCCACCAGCTGCTCCGTAGAAGAGACTGTGCGCTTCCACAGACTTGCAATCTTGAACGCTCTGTGGAGTAGCTGTACCCTCCTAGAGGGTGTCTGAGTCAGTATGACCTTGACAGCAGTGAGGTTGGTTTGAGGTTTAAATGTGTGTGGTGTACTTGATACAATTAATGAACCGGTAGTGATACATTATTATTAATAGAAGTCTATACTACTTTATGAACTTTTGAGGAAGATTTCACCTTAGTAAAGTGATATTTTGTCATATCAAGAGTTCATATTCACATTGCTTATCACGGGTGCTATTAGCCTCTCAAATCTGAGATAGTGTTTGCTTGGGCTCTATACCCTACCATTAATGACAAAAATGCTTTTACTGCCACAATGATTACAAATATATATTTATTGTTGTCTGTCAATCCCTATAAAATCTACATTATATATAGACATAAAATACATTGAATAATAGACTTTATGATCATTTATTTATTTTATATCTTATTGGGGTTGGGGTGGAAGCTCACATAGCCAACAATGTTCCCCTTTGTCAAGTTCTACGCAGGTTTTCCAGTGGCGTCTGCCAGGTTTTCACACCATGTCGGCATGCTCCCGTCTGCGGGCCAGCGAACCTGCTGTACTCTGCTAGGGCTCCTGCCACTGACCTTCTCACCTTTGCTTTGGACAAATGGCTGCCTTTTCGCCTACTACAGATTGTTTTAAATTTTTAATTTTTCAACTGCAGGCCGGCAGTACTCTACTAGGTTTCCTGCCCCTGACCTTTGCTTTGGATAAATGACTGGTTTTTAGTCTCCTATAGATTGTTTTTAATTTTTAATTTTTTTAAGCTCCATACACATACATAATAATATCTTGTATCTTGTGTGCCAATCTGTTAAAGGTGACCTCAGGGAATGATTTCAGTCCAAGGTTTAAAGAATCTCAGAGCGATGGTCTCAGGGAGTTCCAGTGTCAACTGATGCAGTAAGTCTGGATTACTTAAGCATTTGGATTTTGTTCCACATTTTGCTCCCCTACTATCTGGGTCCATCGAGGGTGGATCTGATCAAAACACTTGGCAGAGGCAGCCGGGTTTTGTGGCGTTCTTGTCTCGGGTAGAAGAGGATGCTGCTTGTGTTGGCTATTAGTTCTTCTTGCAGGCTTTGGTCTCCAACTCGCTGTCTCTCAAAGGATCACTCACAAGCTTTTAAGATGGCCAAACATGCACTAGTTCCCTCACTGGGATAGAGAACGGGAAGTCTGTGGTGCCACCTGACTGGATTGCCCCACGAAACTAAGGACCCGCACCTTCGTGAACCTCCAAATTCATGCAGGAGTTTTGATCATGTTTGAGAAGTATCTGTAACTGTGTTCTCTCTCTCTCTCCTCTCTCTCTCTCTCTCTCTCACCTGTACCTAGCTGTACTCACCTGTACCTAACTGTATGTATGTATGTATATACATATATATCACTATCTACTTATTTACTGGTTATTGTTGATGAAGTTGCCAAGTTACATAGCCATATTCCTTAACATACACACCCCTTCTCTTTTGTATTTCTCAGTGATAACATTTACTTTTGGTCAAGCTGTGATTACTGCATCCACATTTTGTGCTACTTTTTCTGTCACTCAAAATAACAAGTATCAGAAGCCTTTAGAGTAGACCCCTACCCTATCCGTGGTAGCTATCATTGAAATTACTGAATATATGCATACCTATCTTTGTCTTCTTTTCAAAAAAGTGAGACAATACAATGACACTGATCTTTAAAACAATGAAAAGAAAATGGATGTTCTCAAGGACATGCGGAGATTGGAAGCCTTATCTATAGCTGGTGGAACTACAAAATGGTACGGCCAACATGGAAAATGGTATAGTACCTGCTAATAAAAAAACAGGAAACAGATCTACCCATAATCTAGTAACCCCACTCCTAAAGCCCTACTAGAATGTGCATGAACAGCGACATACCCTTGGTATAAAGGATTACACATTCGTTGTCTGCTAGACCCAAGGCCAACAGTTCGAATTTCCTGCTCCTCTAGGGAGTTACAGCCTTGGGAAGCCAAAGGGGTTGTTTTGTTATGTCCTTTGGGGTCACCACATATCAGAATCGACTACAAGGCAGTGAATTTGAGATGTTCATTGCAGCAATATTCATAATGGCACACGCGAGAGAGATAGAAAGGATGAATGGATAAGTCAAACGTGGTAATGTTTACAATGAACTATTACCGGAACATAAAGAAAAATGATGAATCCATGAAACATTACAATGGCTGGACCTGGAGGACATATGAAATAAATCTATCACATAATGTAAAATACAATAACTTATATTGAAATAAAGGGTTGCTGTGAGTCAGCACCCACTCAATGGCAGTGAGGTTTTTTTTGTTTTAAACAATTCTAGGCCTTTCACCTATGCAGTGACTCCTAGAGTCCGAAGAGCTCACTGGAGGCATGGATGCTGTTTACATCCTGGGCTGACAAACCGTTTTGATAAGTGTTTGGTGTGAAATGGGAGTCATGAGAATTACTATAAAAAGCAGTCTACAAAAAAAAAAATTTTTTTAAGGGCTGAGCCCCGGTGACGTAGTGGTTGTGTACAGGACTGCAGCCCACTGGGACGGAGGTTCAATTCCAGCAGTGGGGCTGGGCCTCCTACTCCCACCACCGGAGAGCAGTGATTCCCCCCCCCCCCAAAAAAAAAAAAAAACAGTCTAGAAAGACCAACCCCTAACAAAATCAAATAGGTAACTTTTCTCCAGAAATTCAGCTTTTGGGATATCAACAAAGTACATGATGTTTGAGTGGCTCTGATCACAAGCCACCAGTATTTGGGTATGAATTCACTTACTTGGCCTACTGCTTACTTTAGAAAGTAAGGGCATTATGGAAATTGGAAGAAGGTGGTGAATTTGCAGACAATGATTTTCTCAGTGACACTAAGGTTCACAGCTCAGAAAGTTATTCGCATTGAGTGATCGCATTGAGTGATCTTCAAGGATGCCAGGCACGTCAGAAAAAGAACCCCTAAGCTTTGGGGCCAATCACTTCTTCTGGTCATTTTTCTTTGGATACGTGTCCTACCCTGCCATCATTTGTTCACTCTCCTAACCATTTCCCACTAGAATGTGAACTCCAGAGGGGCGAGGACCTTTCCTTCATCACTACTCTCTTCCAAAATTGAAAATAGTTCGGGGACAGATTTCAGGAGAACAGGTTTGAACAAAGTAAGCCAGGAGAGGGAAGTCCTCCTTAGCTTGAGGTATGTCGTCGGAATCCAGCTCCAAACTCCCTAATTGAGATGGAACCACTTCTTGGGCAACCTGGCTGCCTCCCTACAAGACAGAGATGAAAAACATGGAAGCTCAAATCCAACACACAGAGATCTTTCCCCACAAGATTTATACATTGTCATAAACTGGGACTATTCCGCAGAAGTGACCTAAAAGTCATTCATTTTCCAGAAAGTCTTGCCCTTCATTACTTAGATTTTTTAAATGAAAATTCCTAATTCTTATAATTAAAGGAGACCTTATGATTTCTACTAGGTGCTTTTTCAAATTATATCAAATTAGATCCCAAACAGTAAGCACACAAGACAGACATGCACACTGCCTCTTCCTTTTGTTTACCAGGTCCTATGCTACTCAAGGAACTTTCACAAAATTGTCTGCTAAGCATGACATGAACTAAAAGTTTAAGCAGCTACATATGCTTGAGTTGACAACATTCTGAATTACAGCTTATAAAGCGTATTTCTTTCTGCTATTAACATTTTCTGTAGAGATATAATTGTTTTTTTAAGTCTAAATATAATCCAGCAAAGAAAATTAATTAACAAAAGAATTACAATATATCTTTTATATATGTCAGAGATGAAGATTTTTGAAGTGGGATCCTTTATGTCAGGTTTAGTTAAGGTCTCAAAATGATGAAAACAAATGATAGGTAATCAATATCACAATATACTAAAGGATTTGGGGAGAAAGGGAAAGAGGCGGGAATTTGATCATTCTTTGTCCCTAACTGTTTAAAGTTGGAGACACAGAAAGAATTGATAAAAAAAAGGGGGGAGATTTCCAATGAAGCAAGTTGTTGGGGTGACTTCACCTTAAACAAAAGGGTCCCTATTTACGCCCTTCTGACTGTTCCAGTGCCTGCCTGGGAGCACAATGGCCTAGTGTCTGACTCCTGCCAAATCAAGTCCCAGGACTAGAAGCCAGGTTGGTGGTCTGGGGCTATTGACTGGAGGGCTTGGTTGGGAAAGTAAACACATGGCGCCTACTAGGGTCAATGGAAAGTTGACCTGGAGTTGTTGCAGAAATCAGCCTAGAGCCAGGGGAAACCTCAGCATCAAGAGGCAGAAGCTGGTGTACAGCA